>OX336335.1:11136589-11337936 GCA_946902875.1 Nematopogon swammerdamellus | reverse complement strand
GGAGGAACACTCAACCAGTGGCGACCGGAAGACACACCGTGGGAGGAGCACACGAGGCTAGACCGCTGCGCTTTCGTCTACATAATGAAGGGAGCTGACTTCGCCACAGTCAAAGCAAAAGGATTGGACGAGATCGACATTCCGAGCTATTCGCCATACTTGTATGCGCCATCAGACGATGGAGCCTTTAACTTGAAATGATTAATTTTCAATAAATATTTTTACATTTAAACAGTGAATACATTTATTTCAACCCACCCACACCCATAAATGAAACAAAAGTTAGCAGAAATGTTTATTTATTTTCACAAATCTTAATACTAAAGTGTACATGATATATGTTTTAGAAAAGTCACTTAAACCCATTATTTACATAAATGGGGCAACCTAAGTTTCGTCAGCAAATATTTATTTCTTGGTCAGGTCTATGATGGTTGTTTTAAAGATGATGATGATGGCGTGGTATATAGGTTAGAAATCAGCTTGCTGTCGCGCTGGTTAATGGTGATATGTATGATGGCCCATTACCTCTGAGAAAAAATTGTATTGGATGTTGTCAGAATATTTTAATTTTTCATGACATATTTTATTATTTAATTTACGTACAAAGTGGAAATCTTATACTCTTAATCTATTTGTATAACATTTTGCTGCGCATCTAAAATTTGCGTAACGATATTGGCTATAGCGGAGATTATCCTTCGCTCATATTGGTTTAGCTCTGGGGTCTGCTGCACAATGCCTAACGTTGGCGATTGATGCTGCTGAGTGATCCAATCTGAAGATTGCAATGTGCACACGTTTGATGTTGGATCTTGCTTGTGCGATGTCAGCGGTGATGGCGGCTGCTGTTGATGTGTAGGCGAATAGTATGCAGATGAGTATCGCGGTGGAGATGTCGCTGGTAGAGGTGGCGATGGTGAATAATTCATCAGGGTATACGTAGGTGAGCCGTAGGTGGGTGAGTATCGCGTTGGATATATCGTTGGTGGAGATGTAGGTGGTGAATTAAGCAGCGGTGAGTCTTGCGCAAGCGAACCCACCCAACTTATGAGTGGTGGTGCGGAAATGTATTAGGACAGTGTTTTTCAAACTGTGGATAGCGAAGCCAGTGCTAGGTCAGGGTGCTGCGCCCCACCAGCGTGGTTCCACTGGCACCGAGGCTTCGCCCCTTCCCCCTACCCCGCCCCGCCCCTGCCACCCCCCCCCCCCCCCCCCCCCCCCCCTCCGCCAGTCAGGTAGGTTGGAGCCTAATGGTGTAGGAATGCAGACATGGCTGACTCAATATCTTTGGAATTTTACCTGTAGAGACGTGACGTAATGAAGTACCACTCCAACCTATCGTCCTGTGAGTTACACCGAGTCGAGATCGAGGAGGTGAAAGCTCATGCCACTCGGTGTGCGAGTTGGACTCGCACTTAGTCGGGAAACTGGCTCGGTTGACTATATCAACTACAACCTACAGTTATACGTTTATCCTACAGTTGGTGAAAGCTGCAAGTTGAAATCAAACTTATTACAATGGCTCAAGGTACATTATTTATGTTTGATTCCTGCCTACGTGCCGGAGTACCTAGCGTGTTAATACTTGCTTACAGTGTGACTCATTTAGGGATGAACAATTAGAAATTGTGGTGTGAAGGGTGGTTGGTGAAAGCTGCAAGTTGAAATCAAACTTATTACAATGGCTCAAGGTACATTATTTATGTTTGATTCCTGCCTACGTGCCGGAGTACCTAGCGTGTTAATACTTGCTTACAGTGTGACTCATTTAGGGATGAACAATTAGAAATTGTGAACTGGGGTTGACAAAAGAGCTCATTAGTGGTAGATACCAAGGGATCGCTCACAGGCAACGCAGATTGAGACTTGTTGAAATATACCAATTGTTGTGGAGATATTTTTAAAGGTAAAATTTTCTTAGTGCAACTATTGTGAAAGATAACTGATGTCTGGGGTTGAACAAAAGAGCTCATTACTGGAAGGTATCAGCGGGTCGCTCACAGGTGACGCAGCGCAGGTTGAGACTTGCAGAAACATGAAAATGTTTGGTGAAATTATTTAAAAGTAATATCGCGCTGTGATAAAGTGTAGGTAAGTCGACCCTTCCCACAACAGCCATTATTAAAGATAATAGACGTCTTTGGGGGTTGAACAAAAGAGCTCTGTACTGTAAAAACCAACGGGTCCATCTCGATCGACGCAGATTGAGACTTGTAGAAACATGAAAATGTTTGACAAATTTTTAAAGTAAAATATTTTTTAGTATATACTTTTTCCACATCATCATGAGAGGGGGTGGGGGTTATTTATCTATATAGCTCATGTTTATAAGACTGAGCGCACAATTTTAGTAAAACAGTTCGATCGCAGCAGCACGCCGACTTGTATCTCTACACACCACGGTGAGCTGATTTCTAAATATCGACCACACCAGCATCATCTTCACACCAACCATCATGGACCTAACCAAGATCAACTAAGCGGGCAAGCGAGCCTTCCTGGAGACGCGGAAACTCGCCATCTTGGAGATTGGAAAACTCTACCGAGTGACCGACTTGCGCAAAGTTGCAACCAAATACGGAGATCGCATTGTAGCTGACATCGATGAGACTTTCTGCGTCTTCCTACCCAAGCGGATGATCGACGCCTTCAACAAGGATGGGAAGATGTTCGAAGATATGGTTGAAGCTAGCAGAGAAAACATGCTTGGGCTGAAATACCTTGGTGGGACGTATAATGCTATCGAGTTCGATAGTATGTAAGAAGAGGGCGTGGAAATGTATGTGGAATACCAACGTTTTAGCTGTACGATTTTACAGAAATAAATTTTTTTGTCTAATATATGTACTGTGTATTAAGGAAAATAACCTTATGTAATAAAGCTTATAATTGAACAATATTTTTTAATTTTCATACCCAACCACACTAGATAATACCAAGGTATATAGTTATTAGTTTCTTAGTAAGAAACTCTAACAATTTTGTGAATCATCAAAATGTATTTCAGTAAGGTTGGAAACAAAAGATTAAAAATTGTGCGAATTCTTTTCATAGCTTCAGCCCACAACTTTACCTGCGCACATGTAGGTACTTCTGGCATGAGGGGGCTGCTTCTAGATTAGGAAAGGTGGGTTGACGCTTGAGTTTAAATAATATTATTTCGAGGCATCATTTAAAATTGAAACGTCGTGCAAGCAAGTTCTCAAAGAAATCAACATCATGGGAGTGACCGCTAAATGGCGAATTAACAGCACCGCGCAAGTGCAGGGGGCCATCGTGCGGCACAACAGTGGAAAATTCAATGATGGCGAGCTGTATCGCTGTATTCAGCTAACCTATTCTTCAGGTGAGATATATTTGTCATTATAATATATATTTTATACATACCACTTTTTTTACAGAATCACAATGTTTACTCGATGTGAGCCTATTATACCTTATCACTATTTGATCATTGTCAGCCTCGGTAGCTCAGTGGTGTGTCAACAGCTGTAAAGCAACCCTGGGTGCGGATAGTGCTGAGATGGGTGATTGATCACTCATCCGTTGGAGGCTGACCGTGGTTCGGATCCTACGTTAAACTGTAGGATAAACGTATAACTGTAGGTTGTAGTTGATATAGTCAACCGAGCCAGTTTCCCGACCAAGTGCGAATCCAACTCGCACACCGAGGGTTCCGTATCACCATATCATGGTCAGCACCACTCACGCCATTAGTTATAATGCTTCATACACTACTATTTTGGCACCTATATTTATTATTAAGACCTATACTCAGGGCATTGAGGTGTACCAATGGGTTAAAAAAAAAGCTGAAATCGGCACTTTTGTTAGCACAAAAGGGCTATTGACGATTTAAAAAAAATTTATGTTTTGTCGTTTTATGTATCTCTTTTCTAATTTTATTTATTGTTGCGTTGTATTTAGTTATATTATTTTATTGTGTTGTTACTTTTTGTATTATTCTGTTTTTGCTATCCTTTGTGTTATTATAAGGTATTATTTTAAAGTTGTTATTTATAGTGTTAGTCATTTGTTTGTTTATTGATAGAAAAAGGTTCTGTGCTTATGTTAGGTTAGCACCATTGTTACATTATCATATCTACCTAAGGGTAGACCGGGCAGGATCTACCTGAGATGGGGCCTGGCGGCGAAGCTTTACAAGCGCAATTGTTCAGCCGGAAGCCGGAGCCGGTGGGGTAGCACGTTAAATTTATTAACATTTTATTAGGTAATAATTACTCCAATTAACTACTCTATTAAACTGATATGAAACTTAGGCGGTAATATTTCTAAAAATTATTTTGATTGCTCCAATTAAAACAAGAATTACATTTATTGAAGTTTTATTAGGTACCTATTAATTATCCCCATTAACCTGATAAGACCCTTAGCCTACAGAAAACGTTCAACGAGCCAACATTTCCGAGAGTTGGTGGATGACTCAAGATTCGGGAAGCATGATACCGGATTCGGGAATCATGAATTGGAGCCCAGGAGGTGGCGAGGGTAGCGGAGCGGGGGTAGCGGGGGTGGGGTGGCACGCTAAATTAATAATTTTTTTTATTAGGTATTAATTACCCCAATTAACTACTCTATTAAACTGATATGAAGCTTAGGCGGTAACATTTTTAAAATTATTTTAATTACTCCAATTAAAACGAGAATTACATTTATTGACGTTTTATTAGGTATTAATTACCCCAATTAACTGACAAATTGATGGGGCGCAGCACCTTGACCTGGCACCCTGGAGCTGAACCCTGACTCCGATCGGGCGGCAGGGATACTGCGGAGGGGTGAAGGCTGGGGCGGAGGGGGGGGGGGGGGGGGTGGCAGGGGCGGGGCGGGGTAGGGGGAAGGGGGCGAAGCCTCGTTGCCAGTGGAACCACGCTGGTGGGGCGCAGCACCCTGACCTAGCACCCTGGACCTGAACCCTGCGGAAATGTTGGCTCGTTGAACGTTTTCTGTAGGCTAAGGGTCTTATCAGGTTAATAGGGATAATTAATAGGTACCTAATAAAACTTCAATAAATGTAATTCTTGTTTTAAGTGGCGCAATCAAAATAATTTTTAGAAATATTACCGCCTAAGTTTCATATCAGTTTAATAGAGTAGGTAATTGGAGTAATTATTACCTAATAAAATGTTAATAAATTTAACGTGCTACCCCACCGGCTCCGGCTTCCGGCTGAACAATTGCGCTTGTAAAGCTTCGCCGCCAGGCCCCATCTCAGGTAGATCCTGCCCGGTCTACCCTTAGGTAGATATGATAAAATAAAAATGGTGCTAACCTAACATAAGCACAGTACCTTTTTCTATCAATAAACAAACAAATGACTAACACTATAAATAACAACTTTAAAATAATACCTTATAATAACACAAAGGATAGCAAAAACAGAATAATACATAAAGTAACAACACAATAAAATAATATAACTAAATACAACGCAGCAATAAATAAAATTTGAAAAGAGATACATAAAACGACAAAACATTAATTTTTTTAAACCGTCAATGACCCTTTTGTGCTAACAAGAGTGCCGATTTCAGATTTTTTTTTTTAACACATTGGTACACCTCATTGCCCTGAGTATAGGTCTTAATAATAAATATAGGTGCCAAAATAGTAGTGTATGAAGCATTATAACTAATGGCGTGAGTGGTGCTGACCAAGATATGGTGATACGGAACCCTCGGTGTGCGAGTTGGACTCGCACTTGGTCGGGAAACTGGCTCGGTTGACTATATCAACTACAACCTACAGTTATACGTTTATCCTACAGTTTAATGTAGGATCCGAACCACGGTCAGCCTCCAACGGATGAGTGATCAATCACCCATCTCAGCACTATCCGCACCCACGGTTGCTTTGCAGCTGTTGGCACACCACTGAGCTACCGAGGCTGACAATGATCAAATAGTGATAAGGTATAATGGGTTCACATCGAGTAAACATTGTGATTCTGTAAAAAAAGTGGTGTGTATAAAATATATATTATAATGACAAATATATCTCACCTGAAGAATAGGTTAGCTGAATACAGCGATACAGCTCTTGTGCCGCACGATGGACCCCTGCACTATTTGTCAGTTAATTGGGGTAATTAATACCTAATAAAACGTCAATAAATGTAATTCTCGTTTTAATTGGAGTAATTAAAATAATTTTAAAAATGTTACCGCCTAAGCTTCATATCAGTTTAATAGAGTAGTTAATTGGGGTAATTAATACCTAATAAAAAAAATATTAATTTAGCGTGCCACCCCACCCCCGCTACCCCCGCTCCGCTACCCTCGCCACCTCCTGGGCTCCAATTCATGATTCCCGAATCCGGTATCATGCTTCCCGAATCTTGAGTCATCCACCAACTCTCGGAAATGTTGGCTCGTTGAACGTTTTCTGTAGGCTAAGGGTCTTATCAGGTTAATGGGGATAATTAATAGGTACCTAATAAAACTTCAATAAATGTAATTCTTGTTTTAATTGGAGCAATCAAAATAATTTTTAGAAATATTACCGCCTAAGTTTCATATCAGTTTAATAGAGTAGTTAATTGGAGTAATTATTACCTAATAAAATGTTAATAAATTTAACGTGCTACCCCACCGGCTCCGGCTTCCGGCTGAACAATTGCGCTTGTAAAGCTTCGCCGCCAGGCCCCATCTCAGGTAGATCCTGCCCGGTCTACCCTTAGGTAGATATGATAATGTAACAATGGTGCTAACCTAACATAAGCACAGAACCTTTTTCTATCAATAAACAAACAAATGACTAACACTATAAATAACAACTTTAAAATAATACCTTATAATAACACAAAGGATAGCAAAAACAGAATAATACAAAAAGTAACAACACAATAAAATAATATAACTAAATACAACGCAACAATAAATAAAATTAGAAAAGAGATACATAAAACGACAAAACATAAATTTTTTTTAAATCGTCAATAGCCCTTTTGTGCTAACAAAAGTGCCGATTTCAGCTTTTTTTTTAACCCATTGGTACACCTCAATGCCCTGAGTATAGGTCTTAATAATAAATATAGGTGCCAAAATAGTAGTGTATGAAGCATTATAACTAATGGCGTGAGTGGTGCTGACCATGATATGGTGATACGGAACCCTCGGTGTGCGAGTTGGATTCGCACTTGGTCGGGAAACTGGCTCGGTTGACTATATCAACTACAACCTACAGTTATACGTTTATCCTACAGTTTAACGTAGGATCCGAACCACGGTCAGCCTCCAACGGATGAGTGATCAATCACCCATCTCAGCACTATCCGCACCCAGGGTTGCTTTACAGCTGTTGACACACCACTGAGCTACCGAGGCTGACAATGATCAAATAGTGATAAGGTATAATAGGCTCACATCGAGTAAACATTGTGATTCTGTAAAAAAAGTGGTATGTATAAAATATATATTATAATGACAAATATATCTCACCTGAAGAATAGGTTAGCTGAATACAGCGATACAGCTCGCCATCATTGAATTTTCCACTGTTGTGCCGCACGATGGCCCCCTGCACTTGCGCGGTGCTGTTAATTCGCCATTTAGCGGTCACTCCCATGATGTTGATTTCTTTGAGAACTTGCTTGCACGACGTTTCAATTTTAAATGATGCCTCGAAATAATATTATTTAAACTCAAGCGTCAACCCACCTTTCCTAATCTAGAAGCAGCCCCCTCATGCCAGAAGTACCTACATGTGCGCAGGTAAAGTTGTGGGCTGAAGCTATGAAAAGAATTCGCACAATTTTTAATCTTTTGTTTCCAACCTTAGTGAAATACATTTTGATGATTCACAAAATTGTTAGAGTTTCTTACTAAGAAACTAATAACTATATACCTTGGTATTATCTAGTGTGGTTGGGTATGAAAATTAAAAAATATTGTTCAATTATAAGCTTTATTACATAAGGTTATTTTCCTTAATACACAGTACATATATTAGACAAAAAAATTTATTTCTGTAAAATCGTACAGCTAAAACGTTGGTATTCCACATACATTTCCACGCCCTCTTCTTACATACTATCGAACTCGATAGCATTATACGTCCCACCAAGGTATTTCAGCCCAAGCATGTTTTCTCTGCTAGCTTCAACCATATCTTCGAACATCTTCCCATCCTTGTTGAAGGCGTCGATCATCCGCTTGGGTAGGAAGACGCAGAAAGTCTCATCGATGTCAGCTACAATGCGATCTCCGTATTTGGTTGCAACTTTGCGCAAGTCGGTCACTCGGTAGAGTTTTCCAATCTCCAAGATGGCGAGTTTCCGCGTCTCCAGGAAGGCTCGCTTGCCCGCTTAGTTGATCTTGGTTAGGTCCATGATGGTTGGTGTGAAGATGATGCTGGTGTGGTCGATATTTAGAAATCAGCTCACCGTGGTGTGTAGAGATACAAGTCGGCGTGCTGCTGCGATCGAACTGTTTTACTAAAATTGTGCGCTCAGTCTTATAAACATGAGCTATATAGATAAATAACCCCCACCCCCTCTCATGATGATGTGGAAAAAGTATATACTAAAAAATATTTTACTTTAAAAATTTGTCAAACATTTTCATGTTTCTACAAGTCTCAATCTGCGTCGATCGAGATGGACCCGTTGGTTTTTACAGTACAGAGCTCTTTTGTTCAACCCCCAAAGACGTCTATTATCTTTAATAATGGCTGTTGTGGGAAGGGTCGACTTACCTACACTTTATCACAGCGCGATATTACTTTTAAATAATTTCACCAAACATTTTCATGTTTCTGCAAGTCTCAACCTGCGCTGCGTCACCTGTGAGCGACCCGCTGATACCTTCCAGTAATGAGCTCTTTTGTTCAACCCCAGACATCAGTTATCTTTCACAATAGTTGCACTAAGAAAATTTTACCTTTAAAAATATCTCCACAACAATTGGTATATTTCAACAAGTCTCAATCTGCGTTGCCTGTGAGCGATCCCTTGGTATCTACCACTAATGAGCTCTTTTGTCAACCCCAGTTCACAATTTCTAATTGTTCATCCCTAAATGAGTCACACTGTAAGCAAGTATTAACACGCTAGGTACTCCGGCACGTAGGCAGGAATCAAACATAAATAATGTACCTTGAGCCATTGTAATAAGTTTGATTTCAACTTGCAGCTTTCACCAACCACCCTTCACACCACAATTTCTAATTGTTCATCCCTAAATGAGTCACACTGTAAGCAAGTATTAACACGCTAGGTACTCCGGCACGTAGGCAGGAATCAAACATAAATAATGTACCTTGAGCCATTGTAATAAGTTTGATTTCAACTTGCAGCTTTCACCAACTGTAGGATAAACGTATAACTGTAGGTTGTAGTTGATATAGTCAACCGAGCCAGTTTCCCGACTAAGTGCGAGTCCAACTCGCACACCGAGTGGCATGAGCTTTCACCTCCTCGATCTCGACTCGGTGTAACTCACAGGACGATAGGTTGGAGTGGTACTTCATTACGTCACGTCTCTACAGGTAAAATTCCAAAGATATTGAGTCAGCCATGTCTGCATTCCTACACCATTAGGCTCCAACCTACCTGACTGGCGGAGGGGGGGGGGGGGGGGGGGGGGGGGGTGGCAGGGGCGGGGCGGGGTAGGGGGAAGGGGCGAAGCCTCGGTGCCAGTGGAACCACGCTGGTGGGGCGCAGCACCCTGACCTAGCACTGGCTTCGCTATCCACAGTTTGAAAAACACTGTCCTAATACATTTCCGCACCACCACTCATAAGTTGGGTGGGTTCGCTTGCGCAAGACTCACCGCTGCTTAATTCACCACCTACATCTCCACCAACGATATATCCAACGCGATACTCACCCACCTACGGCTCACCTACGTATACCCTGATGAATTATTCACCATCGCCACCTCTACCAGCGACATCTCCACCGCGATACTCATCTGCATACTATTCGCCTACACATCAACAGCAGCCGCCATCACCGCTGACATCGCACAAGCAAGATCCAACATCAAACGTGTGCACATTGCAATCTTCAGATTGGATCACTCAGCAGCATCAATCGCCAACGTTAGGCATTGTGCAGCAGACCCCAGAGCTAAACCAATATGAGCGAAGGATAATCTCCGCTATAGCCAATATCGTTACGCAAATTTTAGATGCGCAGCAAAATGTTATACAAATAGATTAAGAGTATAAGATTTCCACTTTGTACGTAAATTAAATAATAAAATATGTCATGAAAAATTAAAATATTCTGACAACATCCAATACAATTTTTTCTCAGAGGTAATGGGCCATCATACATATCACCATTAACCAGCGCGACAGCAAGCTGATTTCTAACCTATATACCACGCCATCATCATCATCTTTAAAACAACCATCATAGACCTGACCAAGAAATAAATATTTGCTGACGAAACTTAGGTTGCCCCATTTATGTAAATAATGGGTTTAAGTGACTTTTCTAAAACATATATCATGTACACTTTAGTATTAAGATTTGTGAAAATAAATAAACATTTCTGCTAACTTTTGTTTCATTTATGGGTGTGGGTGGGTTGAAATAAATGTATTCACTGTTTAAATGTAAAAATATTTATTGAAAATTAATCATTTCAAGTTAAAGGCTCCATCGTCTGATGGCGCATACAAGTATGGCGAATAGCTCGGAATGTCGATCTCGTCCAATCCTTTTGCTTTGACTGTGGCGAAGTCAGCTCCCTTCATTATGTAGACGAAAGCGCAGCGGTCTAGCCTCGTGTGCTCCTCCCACGGTGTGTCTTCCGGTCGCCACTGGTTGAGTGTTCCTCCGCAGTAAAAGCACGCCACTTTGTCACCAAAACCAGTGTAGAAAAACCCAGCCTTAACCATTTCTTCAGGCTTCTGCCGGAGGGCGCGTGGCTAATCGTTGAATGTTTGAAGACGTGCCGACTCGGACGAATAGCGCTCGTGCCTCGGCCCCGAGGTGTGCACGTGGATAGTCGTTAGCGACATTGTAGCGGTGGGCGCAGGCGTGCAGCTCGGCGTAATGTTGGCGGCTGACTGTTCATCGTTGTCGACTGCGGTCACAGTGAGCGTGTCGGAATTTTTAAATGCACCAGCCAAACTTCCCCGCCGCCAAAGCCCGACGGCGACGGCGCCATGTCTGCATTCCTACACCATTAGGCTCCAACCTACCTGACTGACGATGCCTTAGTCATGCTGAGTATGAATACATTTCACAGAACAATTGTTAATGTTATATTTCTATTCAATGCGTAAGCGGAGTCAGTCGTTCCTACAGGTTGCTACAGGTTTAAACCTGCCTCCCGACAATAGAGGTGAATCAACTACCCCTTATCAGGTAGACAATACGCACCACTCTTAGTTTATCTACCTCTATTTACCTGCGCTCGGTCGGCAGGGGTACTGTGGAGGGGTGAAGGCTGGGGCGAAGGGTGTGGCAGGGGCGGGGCGGGGTAGGGGGCAGGGGCGAAGCCTCGGTGCATGTGGAACCATGCTGGTGGGGTGCAGCACCCTGGAGCTGAACCATGACTCCGAAGGCCTACGTACGCCTCAAATGGATGGGGCGCAGCACCCTGACCTAGCACCCTGGACCTGAACCCTGAATCTGGAACCCTGAATCCTGAATCCTAAGGCCTGAATCCTGAATCCGAAGGTCTGAACCCTGACTCCGAAGGCCTACGTACACACCAAATTGATGGGGCGCAGCACCCTGACCTGGCACCCTGGAGCTGAACCCTGACTCCGAAGCCCTACGTACACCCCAAATTAGGCCACGCCCCCCGATTCCCGGGACTTAGAAAATTTTGAAGTTTGAAAGTGGCGTCGTAGCGGCATAGCTCACCTACTAAGGTAATTTTATTTTCAGTACACAATCAACACTATTAATGTGTGTTCACCCTAGCAAGAAAAATAAAGGTTAAGTAGGATGTTTTCAAGGAAATTCCGAATCGGTTCAGTTTCATGCCAGGAACAAAAAGTTTTCCAAAACATAGATCTCTTTCATTCAGAAATTGTAAAAAACATCGATTTTAGTTTTTATTTGTATGGAATCGAAAGAATTTGATTTTTTTACCAACTTACGCGTCTTACATTATAATGGTCATGAATACTTTTTTGTTAATGTTATGAAACTGAATCGATTAGGCTAGGTCATAAATATTGTATATAGGTTTTACTCCCTATATAATACATAACAAAACCCTTAAAACAAAAATATTTTCACCTTGAACCTTAAATAATATTAATTAATTTATTATTATTTAAATGAAATTAATATTGAACAAAATAATTTCAATGGTTCAGGAGGAAGGTCGGAGGATGCACACGCACACACACACATTTTTTTTCATAAGTATTTTTTAACATTAAAGAATAATATAGGTAGGTACACTGCAAATCAGTTGAAATCTCAAATTCGAAATTCGAAAAAATCAAAAACACATTATTCCTTACGCCTATCGAAAGTAAGAAAGAAAACGACTGCAGTTATTTCATCAGACCTTAATACCAACTAAATGAATACTTTGCTAGTGTGAAGTTAATTATAAAAAAAATAAAAAAATAAAATTTTAAATATTTTTAATTTTAATTTTTTCAAATTTTCGAAAACAAATTTTACCCCTCGTCAGTCTGACAGTTTTTCTTCTTAATATTATAAGTTTTTAAAGTACTCACATTTGCGATTTAAGAATTAAACTTCTAAGCACGATAAAGTATAAAAAGTATAAAGTATATAAAGCGCACTTTATATGTATACTTTATGACGTCATCACGTAAAACTATCGTCCGTAAACCGACTTTACAGACAACCAATTTTTTTTAGTATCCATACACTAAATTGTATTACTATTTAGGTACCTAAAATATTAGGTAGGTTTTTTTTATTTTTTTTATGGAAACTGACACGGTTGGCTACATCGCCTACAACATCCGTGATGTCAGCCTTGTAACACCGGGTAAACTAGGTGCCATGTAAGTGCTAGGTAGATGCAGGATTGGTCTATTAAGTGGCGGTGTATGTTTAACAAAAGGTTAGTAGAGTAAACGCAGTATGAGTATCGCAAGCTCAATTTACCATATTAATGAGTTTGTGAAGTTTGCAAACTTGCGGGTAATTAGTTGTTGGGGTTAGGGTAAACTTACAAACTTGCCTGCAATTTCGTTGGCCTTAAGGAGCGTTCTATATACACGTCGGCATCCCTAATCTTTTTTTTTAACAGCCGGCTCGTCGGGTGTCTTTGCCCAAAAGTCCCATGGATGATCATGAGACACAGCCAATAACACCACCCCTCGCGTCAACACGCTCTAAACCATACTAACATAATCGAACGATTATTTCAAACTATTTGACATAGAATAAACATTTTAAGTAGGTACCTACCTACCTTTCATCGACTTTTCTACTTAACGTGTGTGTGAGCTTCCATAGTTTATTTTAGTTTAAGCCATTTTAGACCATGTGGATTTATTTATAAAGTCTGATCTAACATTAGCTAAGAAAGCTAAGCTATAAAAATAATGGTTTTAATGTATTTCAGTGCGAAAAATATGGGGATTGGTTGCTGTTAAAAATATGAAAAGCCGCGACGATAGCTCAGTGATAGAGTAGCGAGTGCGAGCGACGCGACGCGTGCGAGAGCTTTATTATAATTTTACGACATTATATTATATACTCCACTTTACAGCCTAAAGTACTAGATCGATTTCAATAAGATTCTATTGCATACGTCTCATTCACGAGAGCGCTAGGCTATAAATCAATTTAAAAATTAAAAATGACCGTAAGATTAAATGTCTTTTGTCACTACGTACTTATATATCGCAACATACGACTCTCAAACATCCAAAAGTTGACTGGAATAAATTCTTGTAAGGGATAAGTCCGCCTTTGCCCCTAATGAAATATACATAACGTTTGTTTCTGTACAATGAAACAATGAAATACCTACATAAGAAAACCTTTTTAAAGACATACGTCTTATTTATATTGGGTACATAGTCCAATTTGTCGCAAGATGCTAAAGGATCATCCTCATTAAAATGAGATTATCTTTTATGTAAGTAACCTTATTTTGATCAAATTGTTCCTAAAGAAGCACAGATCTTGAGTAGAAAAGTTGATACAAAGTATACATTTGAACCTTATCCAAATATTGTTAAGTAATCGTTCGATTGCGTTAGTATGGAGTCGAGTTGAGGTGTACAGCATGTAAGTAACGCGCGTATTATATTGAAGATGTGAAATTATTGTTATGAACGAATCGAAATTTGGTACATAGGTACCTAGGTCAGGCTTGCCAGGTGTCCACGTTCACCGTGAACAGTCCATATTTTCGATGTTCTGTCCACAGTAAAAATTATGAATATGGCGCGCTCTCAAGCGATTGTTCAAATTGTTGAAAGCAGTTGCAGGCGATTTAAAATATAAAAAAAATATAATATATACTATTACTATAAATTATTTATACCCTATTTCCTTACTGCCCCGTATTGGTGATTTTAATAAAAAGTAGCTGTGCTGAAGGACTAAAGATTCTCGTCACAGCCAATTTCACCTCCACTTGTGAAGCCACCCTTAGTGAGGTACCATACCAGCAGACTTGCAAATTATTGTAGGGCCTGTTCAGCCTGTTGATACGTTTGAAAACCCTCAGGTTGAAGGAGTCGGGGAAAACAGTGGCCGGCAGACAATTCCATACAGTAACGACAAGACAGGGAAACCACTTTGAGAAGTAGGCACTCGCGTACGGGCGACTATGTTATGTGAACGCTTCAAAAATAATTTTCACTAAGTTATTTTTAGGGTTCTGTTTTCAAAACACCTGTTTTCAAAATCCTCGCCGATTCTCACAATAAATTCACCTGTCGCGTCACATCGAGTCCGTCGTCGGTGCGGTCGAGAGCGAGCCGATCATGTCTCTGTTCCATCGACTCGGATTTATTTGTGTATCTACCGATCCAACGTCCGACAGCCAGAGACCGATGCTGTAATAACAGGGCTTACTGTCTGTCCGTGTGCAATCGTTGCCGGCACTTAGCTCGTGATCAAACTGACTATATGAGGGTGCGATGGGAATTATTACGTCAGGGATAAATGTAGATATGTCACGTAATGCGTCAATGATGAGCATCCTGAGAGGATAATTTTAAAGTTCGACGAACAAATGTCGGTCCTTTTTATTTATGGAATAATGAGTAGCGATCGTCTTTACGATTTCTGATTACGACCGCTACAAGAAATTAAAATATCGTTGCACTACATTCATCTAACTACCATCACCTTTACGTCTAAATAATAAATCATTCACGAGGCGCTGGAATCGGATGAAAATAATATCTGACACAGATATCCCGTAACCCAGTTTGAAATGAAATGTCACTCCATTTTCTATACTTAGATCGAACGGATTGTTCTATTTCAGAATGAATTCTCTTGGCGACTACATGATCTAGCTAGCTAGATGGATGGTATGACCTAATCATAGCTGGTAGCTGCACTGTTTGCTAGGATAAGAATAGAAAGTTTCTATATTGTAAGACTCCGGAGTCGAGGTGAGGTGAACAGAACAATGGTGCCTGGCCTGAACTTCAGATGTGAGTGGCTGTATCCATTGATGGTGGCGGCACTGGGTTGAAGTTTGATATTCAAGGTTGGTTGAAGGTTCATGTCTGCGATCTTTCTGCGGTGGTTTGAGTATGGATTGGCTTAATTACTGAGTCTAAATGATTGAATGTTGTTGACGTCTGTGGCGTTGCGTTTTAGACCTTGATGTTTGATTTTTTTTTTTATTTCTTCCGAACTAGATGGCTGTGCCCGAGGTGGAAGCCTCAGGCGCAGCCAATTTCACCCCAGAGGAGGTGCCAGTCCGGCTTGGAGGTGGACTAATGTAGCTGGTGAAAGGCTATTAACCCGCGATTTGAAGATCTGTGGATTGTAGGAGTGGGGAAAGATATTCTCCGGAAGCCCGTTCCACACCTTTGCAGTGCGGCACAAGAACGATTTAGAGAACCGTGCAGTTCGAAGAACTCTTCTGTCCAGGTCAGGGAGGCCCAACGATGGTAAATGTTGAGTTTCGTTGGACGCGACTGATCAGGTCCCACAGGCGCTGCGTGAGGCAGGGCAGGCCACGTGCGGTGCGATCATGCGGTCTCCCGCCGCGAGTCCGTATCAACAGGGGATAGCTACGCCACAATATGAAAAAATATGTAATAATAAGCTTTTTAGGGAAAGAAAAATTTAAAAAGTCACGGGCCCAGCTATTATGAACAATCGTTTGTCATACGTCTAACATCGGTTCCGCGGTTCTTTATGTCCATGTTTTATTGTATTTGCCTACGCAGTCTGTCCGTCTGTCCTAGAGCTATATCTTTTGAACCGTAATAGAAAATTTACACAGAATATGTGTTTTTATGGCGGATATGCCAAAAAAAAAATGTAAAAAAAAATTAAGGGGATCCCGATAAAGAAATGTGCTAAGAATAAATTAGTACACATTCACACTACTAAATAATAGATGGCGCCACAGGTAGTTTGCATCGCAAATAGACAATAAAAATTATATGGATATAATTTTTGATAGGTATGTCTAGCGGATCTACCTACGGAATCCTTCGTGCGTGAGTAAAACTTGCGCTTGACCAATTTTGTAAAATAGAATTTTGATCAATTGAAAGAATCAAGTTTTTTGTTTAAATTTTTATCAAATAATTAGTCCGCAAAGTAAGAGATATGATTAATTAAATTAAATTAAATGTATGTATAGTATGAATCCCTTTACTACCGAGATGCCTGCGGTGATGTAGAGTCGGACACTCACACACTCCATGCTCACACTCCATGCTCAGTGTTCCATGCGCAGTGAGCGCACGCACCGAACCCCCCGCTCTTTCAACACAACACACTGACCTCCTGCAGGTAAGTACCTACATGAACCGTTTAAATTAGTGGGCGATCACGAATGCATTCGGGTCGCTCTGTGAAGGTCATTATGGTAAAATAATACTCCACCAAAGATTTACTCCACCAAAACGGAGCGGCACGTGGCGTCGGCCAACGGCCTGCCATTGTATAAAACGCAGATTTGGAGCACTGCTCGCAATTGCTGGATTGCTCAGGTAAATACCAGCTTGCGCCTCTGAACTCAATCCAGCGTCGAGCTGTGGAACTGATGATAGGTGACACCGAAGTGTCCCGTGTGTTCTATCGCTTATTCCATGAGGAGTACTCGAAGGAGCTGTTTGACGCTATCTCGCAGTCCCCTTTCCACCCTCCGTACCAAGCGCACCGGGCAGGGAGGGATTGCATTCCTATACACTGGACTTACCGCGAAGCGTACCAATCGATTCTGTAATATGTTTCTTTTTTATCAAAACTAGAAAGGGTGCCGCAAGCCAATGTTGCAGTCGACAGAGCCGAATTCAGCTCTCCTCGGGAAACCACGCTTAGTGAGATGCCGTGCCAGCAGATTTGCGGACTGTAGACATATCACTGACTGTAGACCCCCAGATTAAAGGATTCGGGAAACACACTCGTCGGAAGACAGGTGAGTTTGAGAAATCGATGTAGCTATGCCACACATCTCGAATGGCGGGAAATAAAAAAATTCGGAAAACGTGGAAATGATTATCCCCCTAAGGGAACGACGAAACCCTACGAAACTTGAGTGAAAAAGCGCAAGTATAGGTTATTTTCGGAATTCGCCCTCTAAACCCGGGTTGACACTGAAACGTCCATATATTTCCCCCCCCAAATTACAGTGTTGGGTCCTTCCAGAGGGGTGTAAAAAACACCTGTCGGCTGTCAGGCCAGCATGGCATTCGTAACCCTCACAGAAGTGACAAGTGAAGAAGAATCTTGAGAAGTGACAAAATGTAATAGTGAAAACCGTATGTAAGATAAATCGATAAAGTGGTTTTATAGTTATAAGAATATTAATGTAATGTAATGAATGACGTACTTTACACGGTTCGGTCGCCCGTAGAAACTTAGCTTTATTTTTTATTAGGGTTTTTTTTTATGGAAACTGACACGGTTGGCTACATCACCTACAACATCCGTTTTGCGAGGCGTTTCGACGTTCCTTTCCAGGAACTCGTAATGTAGTATCGCGTTTGTTCATTTCTGACTTGTATTTAATTTATATAATATGTAATTTATGTAAAAATTTATGTAATTTATTTCGCATTCCATCACCCGCGCGTGCGTCTTGTCGCCTCCTCCACGGCCATTCACTCCGCGCAGGCGCGCGTCCTGCATTCCTGCCGCGCATCGCGTCGCGCGCCGCCTAGCCCCCGTAGCGCAGCTTTGATGAATGTAGGTAAGTATGACATTTCACAACGTATTCGAATTTATCGCTCATGATGACCAAGAACGCTCTCCTGCGAAAATTTGCCTTTGCTATCGCTCGTATTCAGATGACTCGATACATTGGCACTTTTGGCACGCAATTTGCAACTACTCTGTTGTGCTCCATCTAACATACAAACCCGTGTGTCGATGAATTCAGAATCATCGAATATCGCATTACTCGAATAAAACAAACATCGTGCGACGTGTGAATAGCAGATTGTCAATCGAAAATTCAATCTAAATTCATATGTCTGTAAATTTAATTAATTTCAGCGACAGTGACTGGATTACCGTGAAAATCTGCAAAATTATTTTTATTCGAATCGAGACGCGGCGGGCACCACTGTACGCTCGGCGCCGCGTACAAGTATATTATTTATTCGGTACCGATTATTTGTGCGAAACGGAGCTACCCCTGCCTGTCTGTCGCACGCCTCCTCCGCGCCGCCGCGCCGCCGCGCCGCCCGCCGCCCGACTCGTCCATGCACATTTTCTACTCCGACAGAGCGCAGCAGCGGGGAACGATTCGCCTCGTCCGCACTCCGAAGCCGCTCTCACGCTCCAAACTGACGTACTTTTAATTGAGTTGATTGAGTTTTTTGTTCACTCACCGAATTCCAATAAATCTCCATGCTAAACTTATTGCCGGCAACAGAATTGTGCCAATGCAAGCGGGCGCGACGCGATGCGAAGCGGTGATGATACCTACCTTTGTTTTGTATTTTTTATGTGTATGTAAGTATTTGGTATACCGGGACACCGAGTGATGTTTATAACCACAATGCTTACACATAAACCGTGAGACTGAGATTTTTTTTTTGTCGCACGATAGGTACATTCACATCTGCTATTGACTCTTATCTTAACCAAAGTTCGGTGCAGTGCAATGCGACAAACCAAATAGTGAAGGTTATACAGGCAATGGAGCGAGCGTGTAGGCCGTATGTTACTCTTTCGCTTCCTAATGACTAATGAGGTTAATTTATCGCATCGTTTCACCCGGACCGTGCCCGATCACCGCACGATGTTCAGAAGCCAAAATGTATCGTGCCACTAAATCAATACTAAACGCTTAACTGAAGCGAGTAATGCCTGAAAACTGATATCACTCGCTTGTCCGAACCCTTGCGTTATTGGGGTCACCTGTAGTAAAGGACGGGATTTATCGGCGTCTCTTAGCGCCGGGGTACTCCCCCCCCCCCCCCCCCCCCCCCCCCGGAAATCTGAAACACGGCAGCGGGGTCGGAGGCGCAACCCCGCTGCCGTGATTCGGGTTTCTATTTGCCCTAAATTACACTGATACACATCAATAACGAACGGTCCCAACGATTTGGCAAACTCCTTTGCATATTCAAATTTCGCCCGTCTGCCCTCGATACACACTCCCCCCTGCTATATATACTATATATAAATAGTTCTTAATTCTTACTTAATGCCTAAATTTCCACCAATGCCTACTTCAGAGTGATATGGAATTGCATCGGCTTTCACGTATAGTATAAGTATGTGAAAAGGCGAAGCCTGGGACAATTTCCTCTGTCTGTCCTGTACGGCTTACTCCAATATTTGTAGACAAACAAACAGAGCAGCTCGGTCGACCCGAGAGCGATCTGAAACGATGAAGCAAACTCCGCGGTTCTACCTGTGGCTGTACTGTGCAAGTTAATATGTATTAAGGGAATGTGTATTGAACTTATCAAAAGTTCGAGGCTAAATACATGGTCAGACCCTAGTTCATCTTAATCCCTGATCCTTCTTACTTAATGTCTAATGTCTGTACTTAATGTCTAAGAAGAATAATAGGTAATATGACATACTTAAATATAAAATAAATTTAAAACATCTGCTATTCACTCCTATTATCAGACCAAATAATTTAAACCAGTTATCAATCAAGACAATATTTCTAGCGTATCTTGTTCTATGCATTCTATTTTAAATTGGTTGACCGATAATGTTTTCATCTATACATCTATACATATAATAAAATCGTAAAGGTAAGAAAGTCTGTACATTGAATGTATTCGGAAAAAAACTAACCAGGGTGGCTTAAAATAAGATACTGAACATGTTAGAACAGTTTTTAAAATTTTTGTTTGTTTGTTTGTCTGTACGCGCATCACGCAAAAACCACTGAACAGAATTAGACGAAACTTTGTATAGTGGCAGTTTATATGCCGGAATAACATAATACACAAAAAAAATATCAAAAAATAAAAAATATATATAATTATCATTAACATTTAGAATCACGTCAGCCAAAGTACAGGTTTCTTGACAGTTACATTGGCGTCAGCTGGCCGGTAACGAATTATTTGATTCATGAAATGCAAAAAAAATCTAAATATCAAGTTGACAACGGAGAACTGTCATCTCGACGTCTTAGAGCTGGCCGGTGAAAAAATATTTTAAACCCTTTGCCTCTGGAAGCATTAACCAAAACAATCCTTCTGCTACACCAGGTGGCGCGCCGCGATCGGCGCCGGCGCATTACTCTCGAAAAAAAATCATTTTGGAAGATTTTTCCATAAAACTTCATGAACTAACATATGGATTGTATTTACAGATAAATATTCTAGCTATAAATGGCATTTTTTTATTTACATTACGTATTCTAGGTGACAAAATTATTTTGTAAAGTTGTTCTATGTGAAAATCGCGACCTCTCTCAGGTTTTTTTTTTTTATAAATTTATTAGACCGCCAATCGGTCATATAGTATTTTTATTATAAACACTAATAAATAACGGACCTAATCATACCTTTCTTGTGTATCAGCAGCCCCCCGTGTCGTTCACACTAAAATTTTTATGTGGAAATTTGTCTGGTTTGTATTGTTTGTATGGAGAAAACTAGGTCACAAAAATTGCTTATTTCTCGTAAATGTACTGTATACAAACACTATACGGCATATATTATTTCAACTACAGGAACTAAATAACACTTCTATCACCTCACTTTATCCAGAAAACGGATTTATATCGAGAAACAAGCCTCTAAAAACAGCCGAAATTGGTACCGAAAAGGAGGCATTTTCTTAGTATTTTTACGAAAAATTCAGATCAACTCAGCACAAACAAATGCACTCAATACATCCGGAATATAATGAAAAAGAGAAAAAACACACTTATGGGTTCATCTGCACAAAAAAACACTCAGCAAACCCGAAAACAGAAGAGCAACGTACAACGCCCTCCTATTATAACCGCTGTCTTGATGACACTGACAGGGCGGTAAATCTGACATTTCTCTATGGGGGAATGGTTGTCGCCTAAAGGGAAATTTATTCTACTATTTGAATTCGTCACTTTCAAATACACACGGCTAAGTGAGATAAAAGAATAAAATAATTTCGTTGGGGCCACCCAACAAAACAAAGAAAAAAAAGAAAGCGGCCGATATCGGCCGCTCCATTCGTAAAGGTATAATGTATAAAGCGACCGATATCGGCCGCTCCAACGGCAAAAGGTTGGAAAAAAAAAATTAAGTTCACGTTTTGTCGATGTCATTGGTGCAATTTATACTTCTGTTGCTTGCGGCTTCGCTCGCGTGAAATTCGAATTTCGAAAGAAGAAAATATCTAACTGAGGGGCCGAAGGCGGATCTGCGTTCACGTAAACGATATACTTTCTCGATTAAAGTAACTAAGGGCGAGGTCGAAGGCCGAGCTGTATTCTGGAAGACCATAAACCTTCTCGAAGAAAGTAACTATGGGCGAGGCCGCAGGCCGAGCTGCGTTCAGGAAGAAGATAAACCTTCTTGAAGAAAGTAAGTAATTAAGGCGAGGCCGAAGGCCGAGCTCCGATCACGTAAACGATACTCTTCACGAAGAAATTTACCTAATGGCGACGCTGATGAAGGAGCTGCGTATAGCTAAACCATATACTTTCTCAAACAATGTAACTAAGAACGATGTCGAAGGACGAAATACGTTAAAGTAAACCATAAACCTTCTCAAAAAAATTTAGTGACTAAGGGCGAGGCCAAAGGCCGAGCTTCGTTCGCGTAAATGATATTATATTATATCGAAAAAAGCAAGTCATTAAGGGCGAGACCAGAGGACGGAAGAGGGTTTATTGTTTACCTGAATGCAGCTCGGCCTTCGGCCTCGTACTATGTTACTTCCTTTCTTTGGGAAGTTTTAATATTTACCTGAACGGAGCTTGGCCTTCGGCCTCGCACTTAGTTCCATCCTTTCTTCGAGATGGTTTATCGTCTTCCTGAACGCAGCTCGGCCTTCGGCCTCGCCATTAGTTACTGACTTTCTTTGAGAACGTTTATGGTCTTACAGAATACAGCTCGGCCTTCGGCCTCGCCCTTAGTTACTTACTTCTTTAAGAAGGTTTATCTTCTTCCTGAACGCAGCTCGGCCTTCGGCCTCGCCCTTATTTACCTACATTCTTCTTTGAAATACGAATTTCACGCGAGCGAAGTCGCGGGCAACAGCTAGTTTTAAATATACAGGATGTTCGGCACATGAACCCATCGATGTCTAATTCATGAACCGACAAAAATTTGTTGTAGGTAAGTGGGGTCATTTGCAACGTTTTGACCCATGATACCTTTTGTCAGATGTCATGTGGTATCGAGATACGATTTTTTTTCTTTATTTTTGAAAATTACCAAAATCTTAGCTATAAACCCTTGTAACTTTTTTGTTTATGATTGTATCAGCACGAAATAAAATTTATTGAATTTTACGATGTATCCTTGTTCTAGAAAAAATATTATTTCATAAAGTTAATACCATGAAAAGGTTTTATGACCTCCCAGAGTCCCGAGAACGAGTAAAAATGTGACAGAATCTTAATTTCTTAATTCATAAAAAAAAACTAACAGCAATTGAGTGCTTCATTTTCTTTTAAAAAGTTCGCTAGTTTACGCCCTTTCCAACGGTATACCACATGAGCAATTGAGTGCTTCATTTTCTTTTAAAAAGTTCGCTAGTTTACGCCCTTTCCAACGGTATACCACATGTCATACAAATAATTCACGATGTGGTCAAAATTAGGCACCGAGACAGAACAGAACGACAACACGGGCACTAATCGGCGGCGGTCGCTTCCCGTATTGAGAGCGTTTTCAAGAGCATTTTAAAATTTAGAACATGTACCGGTCGCGCGGGCACCCTTGCAAATTATCCCTAATTTTGTCGTTCTGTTCTGTCTCTGCGCCTAATTTTGGGCACATAGTGAATTATTTGTATGACATGTGGTATACCGTTGGAAAGGGCATAAACTAGCGAACTTTTTAAAAGAAAATGAAGCTATGAATTGCTGTCAGTTTTTTTTAATGAATTAAGAAATTAAGATTCTGTCATATTTTTACTCGCTCTCGGGGCTTTGGGAGGTCGTAAGACCTTTTCATGGTATTAACTTCATCAAATCATATTTTTTCTAGAACAAGGATACATCGTAAAATTCAATAAATTTTATTTGGTGCTGATAAAATCATAAACAAAAAAGTTACAAGGGTTTAAAGCTGGCATTTTGGTAATTTTTAAAAATAAAGAAAAAAAATCGTATGTCGATACGACGTCACTTCTGACAAAAGGTATCATGGGTCAAACATGGGGGTCAAAACGTTGCAAATGATCCCACTTACCTACAAAAAAAATTTTGTCGGTTCATGTGCCGAACACCCTTTATATTTATATGTTTCTCCTGAACCATAAAATATAATGATTCAAGGCTTTTTACAGTCAACACATTTTAATGAAATCGTCAACATTTGGGCCGCGTTTTATATCGCAGGACCCTAAAATAAACGATACAATTCAATTTAGGTGGTTCGAAATCGTTATTTCCCAAACGTAACGATACCGCAAATTTGTTTACACTCAAATTTAATTGCGACGAGAGGATGAGATAATCGAATGAAGGGGTCGTCGCGGGTCTCGCACTCTCGCCGCGTCGCCTCGCATAATTCCCAGCGACGTCGTTACCGTAACTCCTGCGTAACCGTAACCGAGAGCAACGTAATCGTAGCTCAGTAAGTAATGCTAAGCTATCTGTTCGACAATTGCGGTCTAACGATATTGAGCCGTTTCGGCGACGCTCCAGTAATGACGTCACACGCCGGCGGGGGTGAGAGTAGGTAAAGGGGAGAGGGAGCCGCTCGGAGGGAGGAGGAAAGAATACTCGGACGAGATTCATTTGCATTTAGATAGCTTGCCGGGTTATTATTCCTTTAACAAGCCACTATAACAAGCGCGGCTTGTCAACGACGAAAGTATATACTGGGATTATGGCATTATTTTTGATGGTACGAGAAAGCCTTACCGTGAAAGTTGAAACAACCTGTACGGCCATCCGACTCTTACTTCGAAGCTTCATTCAATACGACCAGTCGTTTAGATATTGTGCAACACCCTCCGAAACAACATAGAAATCTGACATTTTGGTACTATCAATAATATCGACTACCTACCTGATTACGCAGTGATATGTACGTTTTGGTACCTCATTTTAGGCCTACGAAGCAGCGGACGAAATATGAAGGTGACTCCTTATTTAGTGCAAATATTTTGGAAGGGTTACATACCCGCCATAATAAGCACATTAAGCAAAAAATAATATTTTTTATCATTTATTTTCGAGTTTAACGAAACATGATATGTTCTACACAATCAAAACATGCCACTAGGTAACAAAACAGCTGAATATTTGAGGTCATACTCTACGCACCCCGCGCGCAGGATACACCCCGGCTAGGAGAGTCAATGACCTCAAATAATCAGCTGTTTAGGTACCTAGAGGCACATTTTGATTGTGTAGAACATTGACATATTTCGTTAAACTTATGGATGCAATTATACAATAAACAATACATTACAAATTTGCCTTTTTTTATGTAAACCAACATGGGTGGCTGTGCCGAGAGACCAATGGTACGGTCAACAGAGCCAAAAACCCCTCTCCTCGCGAAACTACGCTCAGTGAGGCGCCATGCCAGCAGATTTGCGGACTGTTGCTAGGCTGTCTAGCCCGTTGATACGACATTTGAAGACACCCAGGTTAAAGGATTCGGGAAACACACTCGCCGGGAGACAGTTCCACGTCCTAGCGGTGCGACAAAGAAACGATTTTGAGAACCGATGGGTTCTCAAAAGCCCAATGTCAACAACAAAAGGGTGCTCAGTTTCTCTGCGGCGAGTGCTGCGAAGATAGAATAAGGGAAGCAAGTTCCTCCGAGCAGCATCCATGATAGTACCTGTAGAACAGACTGAGTGACCCTACAAATCGTCTGTGACTGAGAGACTCCAGATCATCAGTCAGTTTCGGGTCTCCCACCAGACGGACGGCTCGGCGCTGTATCGAATCCAAGGACGCCAACAGATACTACCTTCCCAAATGTGGCTACAGTATTCCATAACCGGCCTAATCTGTGATTTGTACAACATGAGTAGTTGTGCCTTGTTGTCTTTATGACCAATGTAACATTCCAAAGATGTGTCGGCATGCAGCGGTAACTCGGGCGTATCAGTGTCACGTAAATCAATCAGCAGCGCCCTCACAGGGTGTATAGGCGTTTTGTGCGGCAGCCATTGACATGTTCAATGGCGGCAACTTATTATACATATAGTCTCCGAATAACTGAGGAGCGTCAGTCTTTGACTCGTGAAGCTGTGAAAGGTCGATCAGTTGAGCGCTAATCTCGATAGCGCCGCCTCCGCGCCCTAAGTACCTTGGCCGTCTCTGTTGGAGCTAGAGGGGTTGGTTAGGGTGCCTTCGCCCCCTCCTCCGCGCCGCCCACGATCTCTTTGATCTTGCTAAGGACAAGAAGACTCCACCGAAGGCGTCAGGCAATGAAATTAGTTCAAAGTTAATTATCTATTTATGGTAAATTGGGAACGGTGATGGATGAGTTTTAACTTTTAAAAACAATCAGCGCGTGGATTTAACGTACCGACATTATTTCAAGTTCAGTTAGTTGTTCGATCGAGACGATTATATTTAGACAGCAGCGTTAGTTATTTTTCCACTTTTTTTCTAATTTAATTCTAATTTTAGCTTCCGTACTTCAGAAAGGTTGAAAGTTTCCCAGCGAGCAATGGATCAAGCCATACTGGGAACATCGCTACGTGATATGGTGCGTAAAGAGGCAATCTGCCAACGCACCAAAGTATAGTCGATAGGGTGCCTAAGCTCAAATGGCAGTGGAATAGGCACGTCAACCAACGACCTTAGTATTTATTTTATGTACCTATGTAACTATGTATATGTTTGTGTCCATTTATTTAATACTTTTATTAGGTGCCATGTGGAAAGCTTATTGTGTTATTCGCTTCTAGTATAGGTAGATTGTCGCAAGAAAGAGTAGAATATAACAGAATCGAATGGAATAGATAAATAATTTATTTGTCGTCAGTAAAACACGACTGCCAGACCATCAGCTGTTAATCTGTTCGTTCTGTCTGACCCCTCGTTAGATCGGAGAGGGCGCTCGCATCGCTTTTAATGAAGAGCACGAGGACGAATGGGACTCGACTTTAACGACTTCTCAGCCGAGCGCGAGGTATTATTAGGTAACTGAAATGTGCTTTTAATGGTCGTCGCACGGCCCGTAATATTCAGGAGTGTCCGCCCGAATGTAGATACTGGATTGGAATAATGATAAATAAGTCTGTAAGTTAAGTAGGTCTATGTACTTACGACAGGATTAGTGTAGTGATGATGGATCGATCGAGCCTTTAACTAACTGTTCCATAATGCTATGGCAAAGCTGATAATGAAAGCATACAGACTCACCTGTCGCGGGTGGACTGGTCCCGTCTGACGTCCGGAACAGTTGATGATGCCGTCACATACTTCTACGACGTTTTGCAGGAGTCTATAGACCTGTATGTGCCTAGTCGCGTCCGAGGTGCGAGTGAGTACCCACGGTGGTATTCGCCCGCTCTTGTAAAAATTATTAAGGAAAAATCAAAATTTCACTTAAAATATAAACTGCATAAACGGGCCACAGATTATGATGCATTCTCATTACTTCGGGCGCGGCAGAAAACACTGCAGAGAGAATGTTGGCGGCGGTATGTCGACGCTACTGAGACCCATATAACAGATAACCCTAAGTCGTTTTGGGACTATGCTAAGTCACTACGGGGAACGAACGCTATACCCAGACGCGTCACTCGCGGTAACGAGGAAGCAAGCGACGGACCCGCTATTTGTAATTCTTTTTTAAGCCATTTTCAGTCCGTCTATAGAACTGCTTCCTCAACTATCGACGTTAGAACAGGTGGAAGTTACTTGACGCATGAAGTTCAGAGCTCAGTAGTAGTAGATTTAAGCATAGTCCTAAAACAGCTTAAATCTGTGGATGTCAATAAAGGTCCCGGTAGCGACGGCATACCGCCGTCCCTTGCAAAAACCTGCGCCGAACAGCTTGCGGTTCCCTTATGTGCTATATTTGACCGCTCAGTCTCAGAGGGCATCTTTCCTCGTAAGTGGAAAGAGGCTTTTATAGTGCCCATTCACAAAAGCGGTCCCAGGCACCGAGTCGAGAACTACAGACCAGTGTCTATACTTTCTGTGTTTAGCAAATTGTTTGAACGCGTAGTGTATGACCAGGTGTATCCGCTCATCTCGTCCAGCATATCGTCGACACAACATGGTTTCATGCGTGGCCGATCAGTCGTATCCAATTTGGCGGTTTTCGTGGACTATGTGTCGTCGAAGATGGATGGGCGGGCACAGGTCGACGCCATATACACGGACTATGCGAAATGTTTTGATCGAATAGACCATAATATCCTAGTACAAAAGCTTGGCGAACTCGGTGTTCACGGCAGCCTTCTGAGATGGTTCGACTCGTACTTGCGGAACCGCTCGCAAGCGGTGAGAATAGGCACATATAGGTCTGACTTCATCGAGATCCCGTCTGGTGTGCCGCAGGGCTCGCATCTTGGGCCGCTGCTCTTCAACGCCTATCTCTACGACATCGGCAGCTGTTTCCGGCATGCCCTGTTCCTTTTGTACGCTGATGACAAAAAGATTTATATGGCGATTGACCACGAATCAGAATGCACCAAATTACAGGGAGACCTAGACAACTTATGCCAATACTGTGTGGTCAATCGCCTCGACCTGAACGTTAGTAAGTGCCAAGTCATCACGTTCACTAGGAACAGGAAGCCGATGGTTTATACATACACACTCAATGGATTACCCATACAGCGCGCCGATGTCGTCAGGGACTTGGGTGTTATGCTCGACTCCAAGCTTGTCTTTGACAAACACTTCGAGCATATAGTTTCGAAGGCGTACAAGGTGTTGGGTGTCCTCATACGGACATGCAAACCGTTCTCCAACCCTGCGACACTGAAACTTCTCTACTTTGCGTATGTCCGCAGCGTGTTGGAGTTCGCCTCTCCTATATGGTCCCCACAATATGTGACACATATTCGGCGTATTGAGGGAATCCAACACAAATTTATCAGACATCTGGTCTATAGATCAAGAAGCGTCTTCGTAGATTATGGGGAAGCGGCGAGCCATTACAACTTGCAGTCACTGGAACAAAGGAGATCGGTAGCAGACATTGTCTTTTTATATAATATAATTCACAATTATATTGACTGCTCCGATCTCCTCGCACGCATAACGCTGCGAGCAGCCCCTGCGCACACAAGACGACCTCGATTGTTTCAGCCGCGCGCATGCAAAACAAACTACGCTAAAAACTCAGTGCTCAACCGAAGCATGGCCGCGTACGATCGCACCTATAGCGGCGTAGACATTTTTCATTTGAGTAAGCGCTCCTTCCTTGTCAACGCACGGCAGCAGGTAGGTGACGCCGCCACGCCGCCGCCGGTGAAATGACGCAAAACCACTAGACGTGAAAACGTGAGTTATCTGTCGTTTCGAATTTTGTTTTACCTTTATTGTGTCGCGAACACAAGTCACACAAACACACACACCACAAAAAACAAAATAACATACACACACACAAACACACCCTGCCATCCCACACACACACACACACCCAACACCCTCATACACACATACACACCCTCTCATTCACACATGCACGTCCTCAAGGATTAAATTAAATAGAAAAATATTTATTTATGTTTGTGTTTAGTTGTATTTTTTCTGTTATTTTTGTTTAAGTACTTTGTTTTTTTTTTCTCCTTCTTTTTCTTAGCACGACGTTAATGTACATATTGTATTTTGTAAATCGTGAAACTTTCTAATTGGCCTTATAATTTTTTTCTTTATATGTATGTAATAGATCTTAAGTTAGCTGTTAAGTTTCCTAATAAATAAATAAATAAATAAATAAATAAATAATGACTACATTGATAGCAGTTCGAAAATCGGAATGCGTAGGTATCTACCATTTTTTTGGTTTTTTTATGGATACGCGAGTGATGTCCTGCCGGCGTGACAGATGCCATTTTAAGCTTCTCTTGAAAGACCCTAAGTCATTCACCCAAGGAACCACATCGGAAGGAAGTGCATTCCAGAGTTTCGCAGTGCGAAACATAAAAGAAATGCCGGAGCGCTTAGTCCGCGCGTTTGATTTTTATCTGTTTTTAATAATAATAATAAACCTTACTTTTGGCTTCCCTGTCGTGGTGTAGAAATAGTGAATTACACTTTGCCATTTTAATCAATCTGTGACTTAGCACTTTTTTCCTGACATAATATTGTATACATTAAACTTGGATTTTATATAAACACTACGAAAAAGTTCAAATGTCTACATACCCCGAAAACTGTGTTTTCCTATTGTCAGCTTTTGACGTACACTTATTCAGTACTAACTAACTCAACTCTGTTATATGAAAACATTTTAAAATAATTGCTCCACGAGCGTGGAGAGGAGAATACATTGTACCTATCTCTCGTGAGCTTCCGCCGGCTGTCGGCGAAGGTTCTCGTACTCGTACAATGCAATTACAACGAATACTTACGACGGAAAGTCAACAGCATGGAGGCGGGCACTTGAGGTGGAACGTGTGTGCCATTCTGGCACGTCCATGTCATGAGTTTTTATTTTACCCGGCAGAATAATTGAAGAACACATTCAAGCTATCACAGGTATAATAGAATACATACTAGAATACGACGCTCGGGCATTTTTAGCATAGGTGAGCGAACATTCGGTATTTTTTATTGCAAAACTACTAACTGAAACATGTAAAAATAATAAACTACCAAAATAGATATTTATATAATGAACAAGTAAGCTCCGTAGAGACATAGGGTCACTAAGTGTGTTCTAACGACTGTTCAACGGTGAATGCTCTGAGGAGCTGTTCGAAACTATTCTGACTTCACCATTTCACCATAGGTCCACGCGTAACAGACAGGGAATGCATCCCTACACTGTAGAGCTGTCTAAAGTGCGGACGAAGCGCTCAAGTATTTCTTTTATCTTCCGCACTGCGAACCTCTGGAATGCACTTCCTCCCGACGTGTTTCCTTCAGTGTATGACTTAGGATCTTTCAAGAGAAACGTAAAAAGGCAACTGTCACGCCGGCACGGCATTCGCAGCCCCCGTTCTAAATCGAATGCTTTTGAGCGTCGTCGGCTCAACAATCCATGCTGACGGCGCCAAGTGTCTCGCGTATCCATAAAAAAAAAGTATAATATAGTGTTTCCAAAACCTTGCTTTGGTCTAGTTAGAGGCATTTCATGTTTATTTTTCTATTGAGTAAAGTAAGTAAAGTTGTACGTTCGAAAAGCTGCCCATAATAAGCCCTGATAGAAAAAGTTTAACATAGATAATAATAAAACGCAATATGTCAGGTGAGTAATATCCGAGTTTATGTCGTCAGCAAATGACGACTGTTCAGATCATCAGCACTGCAAGACCATCTGTTATATATTATATGCCTAAAGTGTGTTTGAGATATGGAATATTATTTCTTCATATAGACGCATTGAACGTCAGTAAACAAATAAGAATCCCTGCCAGGCTAGCCATGGAAATCTAAATGCCAACAAAGCAAGTGGTTCAGCCATACTGAAGAACCTACTTACAAGCTCGACCAGATATGGCCGCAGCCGTGAATGAGTTGAGCACACAACGCTTGAGGTCTTGTGTTGGCGGCAGGTGGAAAACCAACACACGGATTGTGGCCACTAAGAGTTACTCGAAGCGCTGCGTTTCAAGTCCCGCAATAGAGAAACTCTGAGAGCAGTCAGCAATACATAACGACTCCACATGAAAATATAATGTTACGGCGTACTCAAAGCCTTTTTGACACCGCTAAAAGGAAAAAGATCTATGTATTATGCGAGAATATGAAAAAACAAAACTATTGAAAATTTAAATTAAAAACAATATTTTCGAATATGTGATAGATAATGTAAACATTGTCCACATGGAAAAACATGTTTTAAATTATCAGACTGGTGAGTGAGGCTGGCCCGGGTTCGGGTTCCACGTAAAACTATAGATCCCTTCCCTTACCTTAGGTACTAGGTGGTAGGGTTGGTTGGTACCACCCTCGATGAGAGTAGGCACACACAGATGCACAAACACGCACACACTAAATATTCTGCCAACACTCCTCCGTGTTCCCATAAACGTAGCCAATTTGTTGCCAAGCTCCGCCTCTGTTGTTACTGCCGGTGTAATATTTTCAGTGCATCGCGCGCGACGAGAGCAGAAGCGAACAACTAATGATATTCGCGCGCGGTAATCCCGGGAGGCTTACACTTTATTACCACCAACACTGAAAATGAGATTTTATTTTGCGGTAGCGTTGGATTGTTTTTTGGAGTTGCGCACGGTACGTGGCATTTCGTTAATCTGAAAGTTTCTGTAATTTGTAATTAGTATAAGAAGATAGATAGATAAGTAGACAGAAATACGTTTGCACCAAAAACATTTTACAGAAACAAGCACGAATTTTCATGAGGTGCAAAGGCGGACTTGTCACTTACATATATTTCTTCCAGTCAACCTTTAATGTTTGAGAGTCTACCTATGTTGTGAAATATAAGTAGGTAATAAAATACTTGAGTGTGGGAATGTAAACAAATATAATGAATAAAATAATTAGAATGCCATACAATATAATATAATATAATCAGTTCAGTAGGCAAGTAAAAATAATCAAAGTTTAATTATGTTAATTAAGTTCAATAAATTTTATTTCAATTATTATTAGTTCTTGTTTATTAGTTGTGTTGTTATAAATATTACTCCATGTCAGCCTCGATAGCTCAGTGGTGCAGACAGTCAACTGTCGCTATTGAATGTTAAGCAACGCTGGGTGCGGTCAGTACTTGGATGGGTGACCGCTGACCGTTGGAGGCTGACCGAGGTTCGGATTCCTCGTAAAACTGTAGGTCCCTTCCCTCCTAATCTTACTTGGTGGTAGGGTTTAACCCGCCCGGGTTGGTACCACCGCACTGAATGAAACGTCGGTCAAAACGGCTATGTAAATAGTTTGTGTTTTCCGACCAGTTCAGTGTAGCCGGCACGATCAAAGGGGGAAGCACTGACATGGCACCTAGTTCACCCGGTGTTATGGGCTGACATCACGGACGTTGTAGGTGATGTAGCCAACCGTGTCAGTTTCCATAAAAAAAAAATGTAAATGTAAGTAAGGCATTTAGAAAAGCTTTTCAGTTTGGATGCCTAGTACTCCAACATAGTGCAGCACAGCAGTACCTACTTATCTTACACACCCAACTTCATAGTGTCATATAGAATAAGAAGCAACCTGACCAAAAATATTTATTAATTCTTACGACACCCTCTGCGCGAGAATATCCTAGTCGTTATTATTTATAACGTAAAACCTCGTATGTAAATCGATAAAGTGGTTCTAGAGTTATAGGTAAGGATATTCATAATATTGACGTACGTTACACGAGTCACGACCGCCGCCGCCGGTCGCCCGTAGAATCTTCATTTTATTTATTAGGACTGTATAGAAAATGTTCCTTTCGAGTGCTTAGCAAAACCTACCTATGTGCTCATATTCGCCCGCGCATTGTGTATGGTGCGTCGCATTTTTCGACATTGCAAGAAAAGTACGCGTCGGACACCAACAAAAAACACTGTCACCACTTTTGACAACAGCAGCAAGGCTCTCCGGTACCGCCCCGCCGCCATGTTGGCACCGCGTGCTCTTACATAAATCATGAGACAAGACAGACAGTCTCGCAACAGCACACTTGATGCTTCTCTACTCCTCGCCTCGTCTTCTTTTCTTGTCTTTTCCATCTCTCCTCTTATTGAATTACCCAAATATTCCAAAACGATAGAAGAGGCACCGACTCGTCGACTATATTAAAATAATATGTATTTTAAGTCTGCGGAAGTCACACCTGAAGACTCACCTATCTTTATCAACACGCACGATACGAGCCGTATGATGCAAATTGTGTGCTGAGTTCCGAATCCGTTCAACGTTTTTGAATTCATCGGTATTACTTGAGCCGGCCAGTCTACAGGGGGCGGCCTGGTTTAATTGGGCGGTTTGCTTGCGTGAACTGCATTCATGCATAATAAAACAACGGTTCCGATAACAGCCCTTATGTGGAGCATGCACAATCGATATTGTAGCCACAAGCGACATATGAACTATGAGTACGTATACACGTAAGCAGAGCCCGCGCCCGCCGCTCACGATCGATGGCCTACTAAGAAAAAGAAAATGTCCGCCAGTTAATTCGTTACCGGCGTGAAATTAGCAACGCAGCCCACTGTGCAAACGCGTTGCTGGAAATTGAAATTATGTTACTGTGGCAATTTCACACAGTCTCAGTACCTAATGTCGGTATGGCGAAAACTGAGTTTGAATATTCAATGAAAAGCTAATAAAAGGTGATGTTAATCGACCATGTATAGTGAGAGATCAGCGAAGCAAAGAGCGCCGTAAACAATGTCTGTTTCCATGAATGTCACTTTTTAAAGCAGTACGTCGGCGACCGAGCTTCACTCGGCGTCTTTCAATTTTGCCGTCAGCAGATATTAATCCTAATAAAGTAACGACCGTGTAACGTACGTCAATATATGAATATTCATGTAACTCAAGAACCACTTTATCTATTTACACACCGTTTTCACTGTATGTTTTACATTCTGTCACTGTCTGGTACTGTGTGGGGTCGGTACTTAATAAGAATAGTCCCACTGCATCTCTCCCCGTGCATGTCGTAAAAGGCGACCCAGGGATAATCGGCCTGCAGACACCCCGGTCGACTTGTGGCTTCCATGGAAGACATAGGCTGGCTGGGGTAGCTGGAGACTGCGGGGTTTTGCACGAAGGTCCCCAACCAAGCGAGATTAGTTTGCAGGCCTAGAGCCAACCCCAAACCAAAACAACAACAACAACAACATACATTCTGTCACTTCTCAAGATGGTTTTAGGCTATAAATAATAATCAGCTCACACCGAGACGAAATGTCGGAAGAGTCCGTGTAGTATGAAGTAGCCGGTATTGTCAAGAGTAAGTTGTGAGCGGATCTTAAAGCCAGATCATGAGAAGAAAAACATGCAAACCGTTCACTAAAATATTTGGGAAGAGGAGGATCATTAAGTGTGCGGAAGAGAAGAGAGAGGGCGTGAAAGTACCTGCGACCACGAACATCGAGCCACTCAAATCGAGCTCGATATTCAGAAATATGGTCGAACTTACGCAATCCGAAAATATAACGACTGCACATGTTAAAAAATACGATCGAGTTTGTTGAAGACATTTTAGGTCAAGATAACACACATCGGCTTAATCCAGAATACGCAATAAGTTTTCTTTGTCCCGTATGTGCTCGTATATTAAAAATTCGATTATAAAATTTTGGTGAGTTGTTGTGCGCACGCAAGCGAAGGTTTCTGAAATAATACAATTTAATTTTCATCTATTCTTCTATACTAGAGACGGAGGGAGCGGGAAAGAGGGAGTTAGGGAGGATGGAGAGAGGGAGGGAGGGGAGGAGGGAGAGAGGGAGGGAGGAAGGGAAGGAGAGAGAGAGGTTAAGAATATATAGTTTATTTAATAAACTTTATTATCGTATTTCCGTTTAAGGCCCACTTGCACCAACACAAATTTAATATATAAACCAGTTTAACTCGCTAAACCAGTTTAAGCTAGCACCCGTTGACTGTGGGAACCGCGTTTAAATCCATAACTCGCTACTTAACTTTAAACTCGTGTTGGTGCAAGTGGCGCTAAGGCCCACTTGCACCAACACAAATTTAATATATAAACCAGTTTAACTCGCTAAACCAGTTTAAGCTAGCACCCTTTGACTGTGGGAACCGCGTTTAAATCCATAACTCGCTACTTAACTTTAAACTCGTGTTGGTGCAAGTGGGCCTAAGGCCCACTTGCACCAACACGAATTTAACTATAAACCAGTTTAACTCGTTAAACTAGCACCCGTTGTATGTGGGAACCGCGTTTGAACCGCGTTTAAATCCATAACTCGCTATTTAACTCTAAACTCGTGTTGGTGCAAGTGGGCATAAGTCGGATTTGCTGTTAAACCGAGTTTACCGCGAGGAAGGCGCGGGCAAAACCTGGTCCGAATATACCGGGTGTTTGATGACCATAAGTACGTCATTAGTCATTAATAAACGCAGATATTGTATACTGGTACCTCAATATTCTAAGAGAGGGCGTTAGAAAAAAAATAATGTTTTGTGTGAAAACGGATTTCCTCAGGGGTGTCATCCCTAGGGAGGTGTCATTATCTAGATAAACTTGGAAAGTAAAACATTATCTAAATACAAAATTGTATCCAAATCGTTAAATTCGTTTTCGAGAACTATACATAAAAAAATATATAATATACACGGTGTTGCAGTTGCCCCCGTAATATTTTTAACTGACATAAGGGGGTTATTCTATATGTGAAACTAAACAACTTCTGTGGCGAAAAAAAATATTTTTAAACAAAAAAATAATAATTTTTCTATTCTCAAATGTATGGAGAAAAAAAAATTTTTTTTTCTTCAAATTAAGAAGTCGTAGAATAAAAGTTGTTCTATTTCACGTACAGAATCACCCCTTTCGGGTTTTATGGTTGGGGTGTTGCAAACCGTGTATATACACAAATTTTACGAGAAACATAACTCGGGAGAAACGAAAGATTTAAATCTTTAGGAGAAACCGATTGTTGGTAATGCAGCACCTTAACCCGGTCTCAATGCTCAGTAGAGTCACGTAAAGCAATCATGTTACCCGCTGACCTGGAGCACCTGGAGAGAGTGGAGACCGTGTGGCGGGCGACCGCGACGGCGCCACGCTCTTCTCACCGTACATAGCACGCACACGTGCTCGCATACATACACAACACACCCTCACACACCCTCACACGCACACCACTACTCTCTATTACCCTCTATCTACATAATGTATAATATAAATTATACATTTACTGTAATAATAATATACGAGTTCCTTCATGTACATCGGAGTAATTATTAAATATACATATGTACGGGAAGCATGCTATTTCAGAAGCACTGCACACAAACACCTTAGTTTATATTATATTATTACTAGTTGTGCCCGCGGCTCCGCTCGCGGTGAACTTGATGAGAACTGTATGTAAATAGGTTGAGTAGTTTCGAGTAAATCACGTGAAAGCCAACCGAATTGGTAGATTTTTTCCGACTGCTCTTACTTTCGGCTCCACTGCTCAGCTCTATGAATAATGGCCAGTACTTTTTTATTCTGTGATAATGGCGTGAAGCTATAGATAGAATATGGCGTTAATAGGCAATATATAGATTTAATAGGCAAAATCCGCAGCGAATAGGTGTTTGAAATATGGCACCGAGGCACCCATAGGTGTCTAACGACGGCCATGAACATTCGGTCTAGTTGTGCCCGCGGCTCCGCTCGCGGTAAAGTTTGTGAAAAGTCTATGTAAATATGTTGAGCCGTTCTTGATTTATATGCAAACATACCTACATACATACATACACACAGACGTTAGCCGTTGAATCTTATGCAGGTATAAATAACATAATATTTTGTTCATACTTGCATTTACTTTACTGCTTTATTTTTACCCGACTAGGGCGAAGCCGAAAGGAGGATGGAATCTCGCAGTGCACGCACCGCTGCTCGCGGTCGTAGTTCGCGGTTGCTTCGTATACAGACAGCGCGTATGTATGTACCCAACGTACCTATATGATGTGCTATATATTCTCGACATACTTACAGCATGAAATATATGAAAGCCTAGCCTAAAGGTAAAACATATCTACGCCTATGCTTCTATTTATTTATTTTTCTCTATTTTCTATTCGCTAATGAGTATTCGCCACTGTAATAATCAAGTACGGCTTGCTGAAACATTAAGAAACATAAGATACAACTCTTAGTAAATTTATTTTCAGAAAATTGGCTACTTCCAGTTGACTAAATTTAACCAAAAGCTGGCTAAAAGCCATAAGTTGCGTAGGTTAGTATTATTTCTCAGTCGAAATTATTCCGAGTGCAGAATTGCAGTTGCGTTTCTATTGAACGTAGTTAGAGCCTGGTGTTTCGTGCATGAAACATCTTTTATTTATGAGTAATAAATTGATAATAATATATCAAATTAGGTTATTAAAATAAAAAAAAATTACGCAGCGAGGCGTCCTCTGGTTAGAGGCGCGCGGCGGCACTCGAGCCGCGGAGTGTTTGCAGAGCTCGCTGGGTGGTCGGTCGGTGTAAATAAATTAAAATGCAATCTCGCACAGCCACGTGTGAACATCTCTATTATTCCATCCAATATTTGCTTAGTTGAGTTTACCGGCTACCGACTACCCACACACGCCTCGATGTTTTTTCTGCAATATTTATTACTTTCTGATAATTAATTTTACTCACTCGATCTTAAAAAAAACAATCATTTCCGAAGTCCCAAACATACTCGCAAAGCAGCGGAATTTCCGAGAGAAAACACATGGAAATCACAACGGTATGTGATTTCCACGGCCCAAAGAAGTAAGCTCCAACTCTTATCACTTGCAACGTATCGTAGTAGATCGTCTGTGTATCGGAATATACCACACAATTATGCTGCGCTGCGCGTCAAGAATGTGTGGTAGGTATTTAGGTAGTTACCTGCCGGCTGTCGGGCTGGCTCGACTCTGAAAGAGAGTTTTCTTGTTTCTCAGGTTTATTTCGTCGTTATTTTCAGTGTTACGCCTCGGTGTCGGTCTAGCTCAGCTCTTTACGAGACTGCGCCTTCTGTATTAGCAGTGTTTCTTTGAAGTACGTAGGTAGTAGATATTGTTGCCGAAAATTAATTGCAGAACGTACAAAATACTACGTACTACGTAGAGTTTTAGACGCGTAAATAGAGCTCTCGTCGTCACCGTGTTTTGTATGGCGACGAAAGCTCTATTTACATGCCTCGAACTATACGAGGTGTAATCAATAGTACCCGAATTTCATTGCTTCATGATACGGGCCCGGCAGCAGTTAAGTCGATAACAAATACAATATACACATAAAAATAGTATGAAATCCTACTACGAAAAACTAAGGAAAGGGGGAAAGTTGACCTTAATGAGCAGTAGAACATATTCGAATCCTTCGACACGTCCGACTACAGCATTTTCTACTGGTCTTAGTTTTTAGCTGTCGGGTTTTACACAATTTTTATTTATATTATTTAATGTAAATTATTTTAAGTTCTAAGCCATAATGTATCCAGAGACTCGAACGTATTTCTATATATGTTGTATGATATATCTTTATGCGTATTATGTAATATGTTAATAAACGCTACGTTCAAAATACGCTCTAGGGGCGGCCGTCTGAGAGGCGACACGGCCGCGGATCGTTGTTCTGTGATTGCCATCAAACAACAACGGGTGCAGAAATGATATTTATGTAACGCACTCCGCAATACATCATGCGATCTACGAGAGCTCATGAGTTGCGGCTATTAGCGATAATAAAACACATCACGCGGTCAATATTTTAATGTATGTGCTGCCGCCCGCCCACCGCCACGCGCGCCGCCGCGGCGCGCCGCCCCGCCTCCCTCGCGCCGCCACTGTTGGTATACCATACCTACACTACTTTGTATCCGCACCCGGCTGAATGAACACATTCAAAATGGCATGGCGACAGATCAATACCTTAATGTTATGTTTGTGTTTCCTGGGAGAGAGTCTGAAAACGGAAAAACAGATTAAGATAAGGTTTTTATTTAGAGTTCCGTAGCCAGCTACTACTAGAGTTTGCCCGCGGCATCACTCGCGGTAGACTTGGTTTAATTGCAAATGCAATATACGATCGCTTTTCTTATAGCCTCTCTCTTTCTCTCTCTCTCTCTCCCGTCCATACTATACTTTCTTTGATACTGCTCAGCCCAGAAGAATATTTAGCGTGGTGGTACGTATATGCTATAGTGAGCCTCAAGAACCACACTTCCATTGGTGCAAACTGCATCAAAATCTGTTCAGTGGTTCCGGAGTTTACCTCAAACATACATACAGACAGACGTTCCCTTTTATAAGAAAAATAGAGATACATATTTTTACAGTATTTTCCTAGTGTAAACAATATACTATACTACATCGTGTTATTTTCGTTTTACTAAGCAAAATCAAAAATAGCGAAGTCACCAGCTAAGACTTAGAGCCTGGTAGAAGTAGATAAGACTAATGAAGCTGTATTAATGACGCAAAGTCGGCGGGTGGCAAAGCACTAAGAGCGAATCTATTCAATATTAATCACACTGAAAGTCGCGAAACCGTTTATTTGCGGCGATTCACGGGCGAAAATACTAGGAGGATATGCGACCCGAGGAGGTTCCTGTGGTAACATGCAACGAAACTTCTCTCCGGGGACCTCTCCGCCTCGACGAGGGAGACTTAACCAATTAGTCGACCAACCTCGATAGAGCAAGGAAGGGGCGGGCTCTTCTAAGAGCTGAATAAGCAACGCGTTAATTTTCACGGCGGCGTGGTCGCGGAATTAGTGTCTCTCTACAAACTCGGTGTACTTACCTAGTAATTTCACGGCGAATACGTTTATTATACCTATGATAGGACGAGGATTATATTTACTTGGAAGTGTGTTTTAAGTTAACTTTGAAAATGTATTGAAGTATTGAAGATCCTATCTATATGAAAGGAAAGATTTTATTCATATTGTCCTGCCTGAGAGAGCCAGAACAAAAAATAATTATGTAGTAGAGAACGAGGTAGAGATCACTTTATTCCTTCTCCCCGCCAGCCGAGACTGACGTGCCACACGTAACACGTGTGTGTTTACTTAACTAAGTCGCTGCATGTAGCTCGACAAGGTACCTCATCAACAGCATTATCTAAGGTATCTACATACATGGGGTATCTAGTAAACATTTTTATGATCGCAATACAGTCGGCTCTAAAAGATACGAGTCATCTAGCTAGAGTTAATAGAAAACACAATCCACAACAAAGATCAAAAGGTCAAAAGTACCCTGAATTGCTTCGAGAAAAGGATGGTACGGGCGCGTTTCACAGTGTCAAATATGACCATAAAATCGGACACGTCCTTTTTATTCCAGAAATTTATAGATTTAGTTATTCAAAATGCTAGAGTAAAACTCCCCCGCCTCTGCGACTTTTAGTTTAGGAGAAATAAATTTTTGAAAATTACACTTTTTTAGTTTCGAAAAAACGAAAAATAATTCTACAATTAAAACTTACCTACTTATTTAAATTTCACTCAGCCTTATCAAAGACCCGTTCGAATATCCACATTTGAAAAGTTATTCGAGGCTGTGAAAGTTTACAGAAATCGAATTATATATTTTTTTAATTTTTTTTATTTCATTTTTTTTCTCCTAAATCCCGTAGTAGTAGGCGGAGATATTTATACCAAAAATAGTTCACTATTTCCTCTGTCCGTTAAAAAAAAACCGACGCCTAATTCCATGGGATTAAGAAGTTATGCTCATTTTAGTGCAATTATCAAGTTTCGGGCAATAGGGTTGGCACTTTACAAAATCTTTCATTTTTCCGCAAAATGATGATATGGTCCCAGCAGTGGATGTATATGGACTGGTCAGTTAGTCAGTCAGTGTGTATGTGTTCACTGCTGGACATACGCCTCCCCAATTTTAAACATAGTAGCCGACATGAAATGAAGGGAAACACTGACATGGTATGCATACTTAGTTCTCCCGGTGTTATGGGCTGACATCACGGATGCTGTAGTGTAGGTGATTTAGCGAGCCGTGTCAGTTTCCATAAAAAAAAAATAAAAAAAAAAACAAAAACAAAAACCAAAACTAGCTAATTATTATTAAAAGAAATCACGAAACAATACAATAAAATTAATCAAATGTCAAAAATAAATAAATAAAAAATGGGAAAATTTTTATTCATTCTAGTAACAACCCTAGCCCATAGCGAAGAACTCCTGTAACTTCTTAATCCCATGGAATTAGGCGTCGGTTTTTTTTTAACGGACAGAGGAAACAGTGAACTATTTTCGGTATAAATATCTCCGCCTACTACTATGGGATCTAGGAGAAAAAAAATAAAATAAAAAAAATAAAAAATAAATATAATTCGATTTCTGTAAACTTTCACAGCCTCGAATAACTTTTCAAATGTGGATATTCGAAAGGGTCTTTGATAAGGCTGAGTGAAATTTAAATAAGTAGCTTAGTTTTAATTGTAGAATTATTTTTCGTTTTTCCGAAACTAAAAAAGTGTAATTTTCAAAAAATTATTTCTCCTAAACTAAAAAGTCGCAGAGGCGGGGGAGTTTTACTCTAGCATTTTAAATAACTAAATCTATTAATTTCTGGAATAAAAAGAACGTGTCCGATTTTAAGGTCATATTTGACACTGTGCGTTTGCTCAACTTGGCGGGGGCACAACGTTCCAAATGTGCGTTCACGTTTAGTGCTGATCGCACTTGGTGCGGACAACCTTGCGGACAACTGCCATGATAAATGCTTTCGTACGATGTCACCGCCTCCTAACTTGGCGTTAGCGGTAGTGAAAGCGATCCTTCACTTATATGGTGCTTGATCTCGTCCCGTCCTAATGAACGAACATAGATGGGAATGCAGTGAGTAAATGCCGCAATGTTACTCTGCTGGTTACGTTTATAAATCTGTACTATTTTTTTACGCTATTGGAAAAGTGTGTACTGCAAAAACTAACGAATGAGAAGACGCGGTCGATAGAAAGCGGTTGACTTTAGGTTCCGGTCTTTAGGAGGTTGGAGGTGGGGAATCTGGCGCCAGCGCCCCGCGTCTGTCAGAAGCGAGTTAATAACTCGGTGACAGCGCGGTGGGTGGGCTTACGGATCACTTCACACCTCACCCCTCACCCCTAAGCGAGCTCCGACCAAGTCGAGAAGAAAAAAATGATAAATTACTTTATTCGGCAAAGAGAAATAAAAACGACAGCTCGAACTTGATTAATAGATGCAAATTGAGTTCAGAAGAGAAAAGTTTTTTTGTGGGAAATCTCTGGATTAACTGGATAAAAAAAAGAGATCTAACCGCTCGAGTGAAAAGTTTTCTCGATTATTCATTATGAGCCTCGTTGTGGACCCAAGAGAAATTCGACGAGACCCATTCCCTGCAGTCCGTACTTTAAGTTGGAACAAGTTAACAATAGCTAATGAGAAACCACAAGACGAGTAAGTAAAAAATTCGTTGGTAATTTGAAGACTTTGAATAAAATAATTTTGTATTGTTTAATTTAAACATTCTTGAATTACAAAAATAGCTCTCTATATTGCGAAGATTATAATTTCATGGGTAAATCCTGCGGCCACAAAGGAGATTGGTCTCTCCTACTCTCCTGAGAGTGCGACAAAGACGGAGATAGGAAGCAACTACTTAACTGAACAAACCTTTAATACTTAAGTCGGGAAATTACTCAAGCGGGACGTGACTCGTAAACCACTTAATGGCACTTCCTTAATCACGCCAACGAAACTTGTCTGCCGCGTTAGGGCTGAATCGTGGAGCTTTCATCATAAATACAAACGGTAATATACGAGTAACAGGTTGGTCATTTTGCATTCGTAAGTTATTATTTACATGGGTACTTACAATTGAACTCGAAATTAAATTCATGAATGAGGATGTGACGCTTAGTACCTACATATTTTCTAAGCGAAAGCGATAGATTTTCATATATAGGTAGGTAAGTATATGAGCTTTGAATGTCCTTTTTGTGTAAATCCCTATCCCTATACATTATAAAATGCAATGTCTATTTAAGCAAGACTTATGTTCACATATATGACAAAACTAACACTTGAATTTCACGCTAGATCTAGTAGAATACTTCATGACATAAACTCTATTAAATGCCTTACTCTCTCCACATAATAAATAGTATTTCATCAAACGTAATACTGAAACAGTCTGTCCTGACGATATTTGACATAGGTAGACCCTATTCCGCGGGGTCGCGAGCACAAGTGAGCGGGCGGGCCGAGTCAAAAGGAAATAGATAGACGGAGCCCTCGTCACCGGGACGGGGTCCGCGGGGGCTTACCGGCCGACTCGCACGACAGCTCCGGACTTCGGACTCCGGACCATCCGCTGAGCACAGAACTAACTACAGCTGTATACAGACAGAGCTCACATTGGGACACATTTCCCGGGCTTCCTTTTCGTGAACGCTATTGGTTGCAATGCAACCCAATTTTTTCATCAATTCCTCTTTGCAATAATTCGAATCTATATTATTGTTTTTATGGCTTTGTTTGTACGGGTTTTAATTGTTTTTTTTTATTGACTATTATTAAATATATTCGCTTAGCCTTCTCCGTTCACGATGAAACGTAGAAAATTAAAAAAATGTTTGACGGAGCCCTTAAATCATCGCCGGCCGGCAATTTTCTCCCCCTCTACAGAGCTGGGAACTCCTTTCTTTGATATGATTACAAATATTTTGGGAGCGAAAACCCTCTCGAGATTGAAGGCCGTGCGTCGCGGTCTGGGCGTGGGCGGGGGGCGGGGGAGGGGGCGGGGGCGGCGGCGCGGCTCGGACGGCAAGGAGGGCACGTTCGCTTCGGAGATTTCGTCTTTAATATTTTCTCGGCGTGTAAAGTTTTTCTTTGGAATCCGCGTCGGAAGTTTCACGTTGCGAGGTCGATTTTCTATGCGGCACACGTATCGCCTGTTCCCACGCCTGCGCCCCTCCCCCCCGCCTCTCGCGATCCCTGTCCCGCACACCGCGCCGCGCCGCCCTCTATACCCTCCACAATGCACCACACCTCCTGAGTCATTACGTCATAGCGGCTTCTTCAAGAACATTCTATACTACTCATTAGTACTTCATTACTTTGAGCATAGAAGTTCCTTGAGCCGCTCCAAACAACAGATAGGTATCACAATTTAGTTCCTGGGGCTCACTCACCACAACTACTGCTATCAGCGCCAACATTGTGGCAAAACTACACATATAACAGCTTGTCATTTTGTGTAAGTTCAGCCAGTCTAGCGTTTTTTTTTATGGAAACTGACGCGGTTGGCTACATGACCTACAACATCCGTGATGTAAGCCCATAACACCGGGTGAACTAGGCGCCATGTCAGTACTTCCCTTCATTTCATGTCGGCTACACTGAACTGGACGGAAAACACGAACTATTTACATAGCCGTTTCGACAGACGTTTCATTCAGTGCGGTGGTACTAATTCGCGCGGGAAAAACCCTACCACCTAGTAAGGTAAGAAGGGATGGGACCTACAGTTTAACGTGAATTGTGAACCACGGTCAGCCTCCTACGGTCGAGCAGTCGCCCATCCAAGTACTTACTGACCGCGCCCAGGTGTGCTTATCAACAGTTGACTGACCGCACCACTGAGCTACCGAGGCTGACAAAACACGTACAGCGTAGTAAATAAGTAGGTAATATAGATCTGTGCAGAAACATTTTAAGATACCTCGTATGTGTCTACATACAGTAAATGCGTATGTAGGTAGGTAGTAGTACAGATCTGTTTAGGTATACCTAGGCACATTGTGTACCTAATAGACAGTACCTATACATAACGAGCATTTGGCGAGTTTCCCTTCACACGAGAGATACATCTGCGGCTCTCCCTAAAGTTGTGCTTCAGAAGCCCTTCCGGGGCGCAATGAGTTTTTTGGCCCAGTTCCGGCTACGGGTCGCGGCAGACGGAGTGTCCGCCGCCTCCGCGCGCCGCCCCGCCCCGCCCCGACAGCACGCCGCCGCCCTCGCCGCCGCTCATGTCGCCGCGTATAGATCCTCTACTTATCCTCACAATCCCCTTTATTATTCACGTAGGCGTGCTCTCGCGACTAAATCCTGCGAAGGGCCGCTACAGTCGTAAAATCCTTGTTCTATGTGACGACTCGACGAAACTCGTCACGCTGCGTCGCATCACAACCCTTCTGCTTTACTGCTGATGAGACCACGCGACGTGCGAATATTTTTCTTGGAAAGTATGGATGGATGGTGTGTGTATCTAAATATCATATCAATCTTTTAAGTATGAATTCATGTATATTTTTTATTAGTGAATAATTAAGTATTGAATATTTTTTTAACGAAATATTTACTAACGCTTGGATTCCGTAATTGTGCGTCCCGCGTGTAAATATGTTTTGCTCGGTTCGTTGCGTCTGCACATGAACCTACCTGGTTACATTGTGCGACGGTGCGACGATGCAAGGTGTACCTACTCACTCACGACTGCGACACGCCACGCCTGACGACTCCCGCCCGGCGCAGCGGCACGCGACTCATTTGGCGCCTAGCCAACGACACTTCATCGCCGATCGTTTCATCTTTCACTGCGGTAGCGTGTCTACAGAAATAAACAGTTTATAATAAACATAAACACCTTTTATTGAGTAACGGGCGCGTAGTCATGTGGAGAGGAATGTGTGAACTGACGGTGAGGTGGCTTGTCGGCAGGAGCGGGCGGCGGCAGCGCGGTGGAGGTGCATTTCGAGAACAAGGACAGCGGATTCTTCCTGAAGCACACGGCTCGGTGGAGCGGGCCGGCGCCGCCGGAGCCGGTGTCGGCCGCGCCGCCCGGCGCGCTGCTCTCCCTCGACCGCTTCACCGTGCTGCAGTCCGCGCAGCCGGCCTCCGTGCGCGCCACCTACGGCCCCTTCTCCACCAAGCAGACAGTGCCGGCGCGCTACAGCGTGCCGGACCCGCTCGAGCTGGCGACAACGCCGCGCGGCGCCGGCGCCCGCAACGCCTCGCTGCTGGAGCTGCAGGAAGTGTCCTCGCACCGGCTCGACGTGTCCGCTCACCTAGTCTTCCGCGAGCTGGCGCGCGACTCGCCCGTACTGCGTGTGCTCTTCCACGCGGGCTCCGAGGCGGGTGCGCGGCGCGCGGTGGCCGCTACGCGCGCGCACCGCGTCTGCATCTCGCTGCACGCGGCGCTCGGCACGCGCACCCTGAGCGCGTCGTGCGGACCCGAAGGCGAGGAGGGCGCCTGCCTCGCCGAGCTGAGCGTGCCCGCCGACTGGTGGCCGGCGGACGGCAAGGGCAAGCGGCCGCCGCGGGCCGTGCGCCTGTCGTATAGTGCAGCGGAGGTGGGCGAGGCGGGCGGCGGCGGAGGGGAGCCGTGCGGGCGCGTGTCTGTGCAACCGGCGTGGCCGCTGGGCGCGGTGACGCTGGTGGGGCCGCGCGCGGGGTACCGCGAGGTGCGCGCTGGAGACGCCGCACTGCTGGTGCCGCGCGCGCCGCTCTACCCGCGCTCGCGCATCCACCTGCCCTTCATGGTGCGTCGGGATTCGCTCCACCCCACTGGTCACATCGTTATCAAGTGAGATCCTTTCCTACTTTTATGTTCCTGGAAAATGTGTGTTTCCAATATTAAACTAATTAGTATTAAATTGTTTTTATGGAACTTTGCATGGTTGGGTACATAACCTACTACACCCGCGATTATACCCGTGATGCCAGCCCCTCACCCCTTGGTGAGCTAGGTGCCATGTGCTCCCCTTTGTCGTGCCTGCTACCACTGAACTAGACGGAAATCACTAACCGTTTACCTACATAGTCGCTTCGACTTGACCTTTCATTCACTGTGGTAGTATCAATCCGGACGGGCTAAACCCTACCAACTAAAGGGAAGGGAGCTACAGTTCTATGTAGAATCCAAACCACGGTCAGCCTCATCGGTCGAACGGACAACCATCCATGTTTTGACCATGCCCGCGGGGTGTGCTTAACTTTACGATCGGTCGGACCTCGATCCATAGCACAACACAACCGAGCTGCCGCGACTGACGAATTTTATGTATTATTCATTGTGGAACATATAATTGCACACAAAACATGTTTACATATGTGCGCCATATGTAGTCCCATTGATCGGCTGGGTTATATATAATACTAGCTGAGCCCGCGGCTCCGCTCGCGTGAAATTCGTATTCCAAAGAAGAATGTAAGTAACTAAGGGCGAGGCTGAAGGCCGAGCTGCGTTCAGGTTTTTATGTTTTATTTTTTTTTATTGATACGCGAGACACTTGGCGCCGTCAGCGAGGTAATCGATAAACCTTCTTAAAGAAAGTAACTAACTAAGGGCGAGGCCGAAGGTGGAGCTTCTTTCAGGTAAACGATAAACCTTTCTCAAATAAAGGAAGTAAGTAAGGGCGAGGCCGAAGGCCGAGCTGCGTTCAGGAAGACGATAAACCTTCTGGAAGAAAGGAAGGAACTAAGTGCGAGGCCGAAGGCCGAGCTGCGTTCAGGTAAACCAAAAACCCTCTTGCGCCTTCGGGCCTCGCCCTTAAAGACTTCCTTTCTTCGATAGAATATAATATCGTTTACTCAATCTATTTATTTCATAAAAATAAAAAAGTAATATTAATAACTAAAGAATTAAACCTACCTAACAAACATTAAAATAACTGTCAAAACGGGCATTTTCAAATGTTCTTAGAGCACTTGCGGCATTACCCCGCTGGATGGCAAGGCTTACCCTTTGAATGAAGTACATAAGCCCTTGATGGCGGGACACCAGTTGCGTCAACCAGCTCAAGCCTCTTTTGGCTTCACTGCTCCACGGACCGAGGGTTTCAACCGCAAACGCAACAAATTCGAAATCTTGAATTATATGTCTATATTTGCTGCGTTTGAGGCTCTCCGCCCCAGCCTCGGCCGCGCCAGCCGCTCTTGAAGATGTCCTAACGTGACTTGGAGTCAATGTGAGAACAAAAGTGGCGTCCCACATCAAAGAACTACCCTTAGTCCATGGCACTAAGGTGATAGCATCGGGCCTCTTGCCATCCAGCCGGGAATAACCGCGAGGTTCTAGGATGCACGGTATATTTGCCGTTAGAAGCGTGGATATAATAAAATTTAAATTAAATTAACTCAATCTTAATATTAATTTAACTTTATTCGAGATAGTTTAGCTTTCTTCCTGAACGCAGCTCGGCCTTCGGCCTCGCCCTTAGTTACTTGCTTTCTTCGAGATGGTTTATCATTTGTCAGAACGTAGCTCGGCCTTCGGCCTCGCCTTAGTTGCTTACTTTCTTCAAGATGGTTTAGCTTCTTCCTGAACGCAGCTCGGCCTTCGGCCTCGCCCTTAGTTACTTGCTTTCTTCGAGATGGTTTTTCAATTATTCGAACGTAGCTCGGCCTTCGGCCCCGCCTTAGTTACTTACTTTCTTCAAGATGGTTTAGCTTCTTCCTGAACGCAGCTCGGCCTGCGGCCTCGCCCATAGTTACTTACTTTCTTCGAGAAGGTTTATGGTCTTCCAGAATAGAGCTCGGCCTTCGGCCTCGCCCTTAGTTACTTACTTTCTTCAAGAATGTTTTTCTTCTTCCTGAACTCAGCTCCGCCTTCCGCCTCGCCCTTAGTTACTTTCATCGAGAAAGAATATCGTTTACGTGAGCGCAGATCCGCCTTCGGGCCCGCCTTTAGTTACTTACTTTATTTTTTAAAATACGAATTTCACGCGAGCGAAGCCGCGGGCAACAGATATATAAATTTTATTGCACCAATGACAGCGACATAACTTCGACTTTCAATTATTATTTTTATTTATCAAACAATTTGTCACCGGCCAGCTCACGTCGAGATGACAGTTCTCCGTTGTCAACATGACATTTAAAATAGTTTTTTACCTTTACTTTAGATTACGTGATTTTTATTATGTTTTTTAATTATTATGTTCATCCGGGATATACACTGTCACTATAAAAAGTTTCGTCAAATTCCGTTCAGTGGTTTTTGCGAGATGCGCGTACAAATAGAAATTTTTGCATTTACGATTTTATGATATGTATAGAAAGAATAGATATGTACAGACTATTGCGTTCAAGTTATAAAAAAGAAGAACTGTCATTTTCGTTGTATCTACTTATTTTTAAATTTCGAATGAATATTTTATTCAAATTGTATTTGCTGCCAGTTCTCAAGATATAATTATGTACTTTGGACTACGTGATTTTAAACGCGCAATAATGTTTATAATAATTGTATTTTTTTTTTTATTTTTGTTATTTTTTTTACGTATTATGTTAACCCGGCATATAAACTGCCACTATACAAAGTTTCGTCTAATTCCGTTCAGTGGATTTTGCGTGATGCGCGTACAGACAAACAAACAAACAAACAAACAAACAAACAAAAATTTTAAAAACTGTTCTAACATGTTCAGTATCTCATTTTAAGCCAGCCTGGTTAGTTTTTTTCCGAATACATTCAATGTACAGACTTTCTTACCTCTACGATTTTATTATATGTATAGATAGATATAGATCAATGTTGTGTACAAACAATAGACTAGCGTTCCCAAAAATACAAAAATCTAGTAGTTGAAAAAAGGTATCTGTGAAGTTTCAACGTACGTCACAGGCATAATTTAACCACTAGCTCGATAATTCACATAAGGACCTAGTTAAACTTAACTCAAAGTTAGACATTTTAAACTATTTGACTCTTAAAATCAAGGTATTTATACTAAAATATGTACGTACTATAGTAAACATTTCTTTTCTCTACCTTTCACTTTGGGCAAAAAGTTGATAAAGAGCCTCAACGAATTGTGTGCGGGGATGGAGAACTGCCAGTACGCGTTGTGTACTATTTGGAAGCCAACAATATCACATTTTCAACTCGCTTGAAGTTGTAGGTACTTCCATAAAAACTGCTTTGAAACGGTCATACAACTGGAAATTGCAGTATTATTTGCAAATTATACGGTCTTTGTTTATTTGTACTTTATGGAATATAAGGTCCTGACAAATTACATATAGGCATTCCGAGTTGAGTGAACTTGATTCTCAATCAGGGTTCAGCGAATCACTGATGCGAGGCAACGCAGCGGTCACGAACGTCCAGTCAATGAGTTGCATGAAGGGCTCGCATCCGGTACGATTGCCGCGATGATGACGCGACGCGATCGTGCACTCAACGGCATCCAGTCAAACCTCTAACACCTCACTCCCGGTTCTTACAAGTCCGAGTAACTGCTAATCTTGAATGAGGGTTATTATTTGGTCGACAGTGACCGCGACACAATCCACCGAGATCCATGTTTGCTTGCCAAAATCAAGTTCGCGGCGCCAATTCTACCTCGGAGCACGTAGTTACTAACATTGATTTGTTACATTCAGAATGTGACAGCCGAGTGTGTCTAACTAGTAGTTGGACACACTCGGCTGTCACATTTCCAAAAAGGGGGCTGTCAAAAGTTTAGTCCGAGGCTAAAACCGCATCTAGAGAACTGGGAATTTGAACTGGAGATCTTCTCACCGGCGCGACTTGTGTGTACAACTCGCAGATTGGGCCGGTGATAGAGTAGGTAGATACTGTAGCCACATCTGGAGAGGCAGTCCCACTACCTGTTGGCGTACTTGGAATCAATACAGCGCCGAGCTCCGTCTTGTTGGAGATCTGAAACCCGTGTAGGGTCACTGAGTCTGTTCTACAGGTAATATCGTTGCTCTGAGGAACTTTCACTTTGACTTCCTCTGTCGCACCGCTAGGATGTAGATTTTTTTTTTTTTATGTAATCCGGTGGGTGGCTGAGTCGGAGGGGCCAAAGCACATGCTCTAACCAGCCAATATCACCTCCGAGAAGGTAGGTGCCATACCGGAGACTTCCCTGGATTGCTGGCTATACTGGACTAGAGGAGAACACAACCGAGGTTGCTTGCGGCCATCTTACATCCAGTACGGTGGTACCAACCCAGTCGGCTACAATTTGAGCCTACCACCTAGTAAGGGGCAAGGGAAGGGACCTACAGTTTTACATCGGTTCCGAACGGTGAAGCAGCGGGTGTAGGTATGCAAGTAAATTTTTTCGTCAGAAAAAAACTCATTTGTACACGCCGACCGGATTCGAACCTCGGACCTCCCGCATGAGAAGCCGATGCCCAAACCACTCGGCCACCCGCCGCTCTTCTCGAATTGTCTTCTGGCGAGTTCTTTTCGCGACACTTTCAAACCTGGGGCTTTTCAAGGGTCATATTAAAAAAACCGGCCAAGTGCAATTCCGACACGCATACCGATTTTTAACCGACTTCCAAAAAAGGTGGAGGTTCTCAATTCGTCTGTATGTTTTTTTTTTTTATTTTTTTTATTTTTTTTTTTGTATGTTTGTAACACGATTTCTCCGTCAATTGAGGGCCGATTTAGAAAATTCTTTTTTTGTTGGTTAGGTCATACTTCCGAGGTGGTCCCATTTCAATTTTATCGAAATTGGTTCAGTGGTTTTCGAAAAATCAGCATAATACTATGGTGTGTGGTTACCTTCAGCAAAACTTGTGATGTGGTCGTTTTCGGCAATTTTCAATTTGATAAATTAGTATGGTGTGTGGTTACCTTCAGCAAAACATTTGTGATGTGGACTTATTCAGCAATTTGCAGTCTGACACATATGGCGAATAATTCTGTACCACTTCAATCGATTTCGATTATTCGATTTCGATTATTCTTTTTTATGTAATATTACTAAAAAGAATGAAATAAAAACTGTTTTAAAAAATATTAAACCGATTTCCAAAAAACAAAAAAAAAAAGAACTAAAAAGTATTAAATACCTAATATTTTGAAATTTTCTCTGTCCTGTTGAAATACATGAATCGATATACTAGTGATACATATTCGGACCCTTGTTTCATGAATATTCTAAATTTGAAATTTTTTATCTTTTCCGACCGGCCAGGTGCGCTTAATTTATTATGGTACCTGGCCGGTACCTACTGTACCGAGTACCATCGAGCTGGTTTGATGATGGAGACAGAAGGTGGCCATAGGAACTCCTAAACTACACATGATAAACCCATCGTGTTTGGGCTCGTTGCATTTGTCTTCACGAGAAATTTACTTTAGACCTAAGAGATTCTCAATTCGACGGTATGTTTTCTTTTTTTTGGATGTTTGTTACGCGATTACTCCGTCAATTGTGGGCCGATTTTGAAAATTATTTTTTTTTTTTATTTGAAAGGGGATAACCCTGAGGTTTTTGAAGTGAAAACTTCTTTAGCGGCTCTTGGCACTTTTTTAGGTGGGTAAAAATGTATAACTCGCGACATCGCGTCAGTGTCATTTTTAAAATGAAACCTTAAGTCATTGCATTAAGGGTTAAGTTAGAGTGGCACGGGATCTGCCGGCACTCCCGGAGTGCAACTGTTAAGTAGGGTTCCGTAACACGTTTATGTCTGTCCATTCTACTAAGTTCTGCAAAATGAATGTAGGGTTCCGTAACATATGCATGTCTATCCGTTCTACTAAATTTTACAATTTTCAACCAAGGTCCTCCGACGGTTATTTTATAATAAAAGTAGGCTTCCGTAACACGTTTATGTCTGTCCATTCTACTAAGTTCTGCAACATCACCTACAACGTCCGTGATGTCAGCCCATAACACCAGTGCCATGTCAGTGCTTCCCCCTTTGATCGTGCTGACTACACTGAACTGGTCGGAAAACACAAACTATTTACATAGCCGTTTCGACCGACGTTTAATTCAGTGCGGTGGTACCAACCCGGGCAGGTTAAACCCTACCACCAAGTAAGATTAGGAGGGAAGGGACTTACAGTTTTACGAGGAATCCGAACCTTGGTCAGCCTCCAACGGTCAGCGGTCACCCATCTAAGTACTGACCGCACCCAGCGTTGCTTAACATTCAATAGCGACAGTTGACTGTCTGCACCACTGAGCTATCGAAGCTGACGTGGTCCTATTTTAATTGGGTCAAGATCGGATTGGAAAGCGAGGCGGAATCGCGAGGCCGAAGGCCGAGCGATTCTGCCGAGTACATTAATAGCAAAAAATTACTAAAAAAAACTGTGAAATAAAAAAAAAGTTTTAAAAAACATAAAACCGACTTCCTAAAAAAAGTAAAACTAAAAACCTATTTAAAATAAAAATATAAAAACCGCCTTCAAAAATAGATGAAATAAAAACCTAAAAAAAAAACGAACCCTAGAGTTGAAGGCGGTGCTAAAGCAAGCAAAAATGATGCATGAAAGAAAACATGAGTGGATTATAATATCCTTTGTGATTTGTGTAGCCTTTTTAGCACCGCCTTCAACTCTAGGGTTCGTTTTTTTTTTAGGTTTTTATTTCATCTATTTTTGAAGGCGGTTTTTATATTTTTATTTTAAATAGTTTTTTTATATCCTCTATAATAATAACACATATTCTGTGCAGATTTCAACCGGCTAGCTATTACAATTCTATAGATACAGCCATCAGACGGAAAGACGGGCAGACGGCGCGTAGGCTTAGTAATAGGCTTCCGTGCGGTGTACGGATACCTAAAAATTAGATAGCTCTTCAGTAGTGCGCATATCTGTTGGTATGGCGTGACTGTCTCGTCTTCCCTCGGCACAAAAGAGCTTCGCTTTATCTACCGAGATGCGACGAGCTGCCGAAACTCTACTCCCAGTCGCCCTTACTCGCTGCCGCATGCTTCATACTCTGCGGGCGGATCACACCGAAATCTTACACACTCATGCATGACGTTTCACAAATTATACTTTATTCCTATACGTACTCCATACTAACACAGATACTTAAGAAAAGACCCGATCGGACGCAGCGCTTCCGGATTCCAATTCATCCCGTTTGAACCTGTCGAGCTGTCCTTACTGTGACAAATTATAAAGTTTGAATTTTGGTTCATCGTTTTAGTAACAGCCACATTATGGACAGTGAGTCCTCTTTGCGGACAAAACTTAGGCGGCTCGAAAAAATTGAAAACTGGTAGACACTCTAAATCTTTTAGTCAAACGACAAAAATGTTGCGTATCAAATAAATACATTCTTGGAACTGAAATATATATAGATTACGTATTCATTCATACTTTTACAAGTTTTTTAAACTTCACCTAAATGTTAGTAGATATGTTTAGCTTTTTTATTGAAGCTGACATGGCATGGTTGGCTATATAACTTACAACACCTGTGATATAAGTCAATAACACCTTCGTGAACTAGGTGCCATGTCCGTGCTTCCCTTTAGTCGTGCAGTAATATACCCTGAACTAGACGGAAAACAAGAAACTATTTACATAGTAGCCCTTAGACCGACCGGCGCGACGCCACGCATTCCTCGATCGAGGACCACGACGACGCGACGCGTTGAGGCAAATGATAAACGAATTTTTTTGATATAATTTTTTTTATAGTTTAACATTTTCGGATGTTGTATATTGTATAATATACAATGTATATTAGGTGCTAAAATATTTTTACTTTCTTTCCCTTCCCTCCTTTCAACCTTTCCTCAGTCTCCATAACCTGATATTAATAATTTGTATTTAATTTGTATACAAAAAATCTGAATTGGCCACCTTCCCATCTAGCTTTCAATCCGGATTCCAAAGAAATACATGTTGTACTCATCCGCCCTTCGTTTTCCTATTCACAAATTTTACCTCCAGATTATTCTGATCCCAGTTCTATCTCCACTCGACGAGTAGCAACGTTCACCAATAATAATTACGCATTGACAGATTGAAGCGGAGGCAAAGCTTCTCGTGTGGTCAGTGCGGCCGAGAGCTCTCTGCCCTCCCACACTCGGACGCGGCGCGCGCGATGCAGCAGCGCGTAGAGAAGTAGCAAGCGGCGAGATGCACCGGGAGATATAATCCATGACAAGATAAAAGTTGAACGGGAACATTTGTTCGATTGTATTTTCGTAGATAATAAAGTGCGAAATAAAAAAATTAACAAATCTCTCGGTCTCTTTGTAATGGCCAAAAAGAAGAATTTGATCTGGTAAATACAATATGTATACATATACCTACATATCTCGACACAAAGTGAGAGCTTGATATCCAACAACTCTGCGTTGAAACAAGAAGTGTCGAAATGAAACGTTCATTTAAAACTTTCTACAGTCTTTTAATTTCATTACCGTCTAGTCTATAGGTAGTTTGAATCTCTAAATTAAACTCGTTATCCGAAAATGTTCGCGTTTTCAACGTCAAATTACACAAGCAGAAAGAAGCTAAACACTTCAGAAGAGAAGCAGCGTAACTCAGACGTCCTCGCGTCGTGGTCGGCGTCTCATCCCGCGTCCGAAGCTCTCCACTTCGTTGCTCGAGCGCGCCGCGCTGCACGTATTTAAAGTTGCCGGCACATTGTAGGTAATAGGATTTGCAGGCAGCCTCGTGTAATTACCAGGCGTCGTATATCAGCGGTGCAGCGGCTCACGAGCTTGAGTTACGACGCCGATGCAGCGCTGCAGCGGAATTCTTACTTCCTACCTGCCCGCTCTAATAGAGATTTAGTACCTCTTTGTAGTAATGCTCGGTCCCGCGACGACAAACGAAATAGGCGGCTCCTCGCCCTGGGCTTGATTAAATTGTCTCTGCGCGCGGGTTCGGTCTTGAGTCGAGAAGTGGATGCGGCTGCCTGCAGTCCGCCGCTCGCTGCGTTGTGGGACGTCTTTATTGTCGTGTCCGGGGTCTCTGGTACAATTACAACAAGTTCTATATAGGTTAGGTACCTATGTCTTCACAACCTAGTCATTTTGTTTTGGTAGACGCGGTACACGAAGAAAGCACGATGAATCAGAAATACGGCGTTACGGCCTGAAATGAATCTAGAAAGTGATTTAGCCAACCACAACCATGTTGTGTTTGTTAAAAACCAATAATGTTTAGAGCGTTTGCTAGTATTTTTCAAGAGTGACACACGGTTCGTTGACTTATTCTGGCAGGATACGAGTGAAGTCAGGGCTACGGCTGCTGGGCGCGACGGCCACCAACAGCCGCTGGTCGGTGACGGCGGAGGTGAAGGCGCGCGCGGCGACCGTGACGGCGAGCAGGCTCGACCACACCGCCGCCGCAGGCTCCGACGACCACTCCAATGACAGGTAACATACACGTGCACCTTATATTATTGTTAAGAGCTCCCAACATTAATTTACCTACTTTCACCATTTTCAAAGATTTCCCTGAACTCTGAAGATTTTGTTAATATTCACGTATTACAAACCGAAACCTAGTGATGATGCTGCCTTCTGTGTCCCTTTTCGTCCCTCAGATATAGAGTTCATAATAACTTGCATATACCTATATGTACGTACATGTGCTCGTAATGATGGCTCCTACATTCCAGGCATACCTATTCAGAATTTGCAGTCACCATCGTCGTACTTTTTCCCTTATAGAACACCGCTGAAGTGTGGTAGCTGTTAGTCTGAAACTTTTGGCATCAAACCACACCACCACCACACCCACATATAAATTATTTCGGTAAATTCCTCAGGCCGCTAAGTCTGAATAACTCATCAATCAGTTTCTCGAATTCATCGTTAACAAAATATCTAAAATTACTTTATCGCAAGCTCAATCCACGCTCGCAACTTACCGGAAAACGTAAAACCAAATCATTGGTTTTAATTCAAAAGACAGATCGAATGCGACTTATCGAGGTCGCCATCTGATTGATGCTGATGCTCGAAATAAGTTTATCTCGACCCGAAATCGCCGGAAACGCTATCTGTTTACTCTCCCTTACTTTAAAAGCTTCATCGTGAACAAATCTTGAATTATTTCCAAGATTCGTGGCAGCGAGAATCTTTTTAAAGCTGTTTGTTATACTGGAAAGAGGGGCGTCGTAAGGTATGCAGAATGTGTTTAGTAAACTCTGTGCGATGCGGAGGCGCGGGCAGATGAGCGCAATTCGTTTCAATTAAATCTAACTAGGACGAGATCGCGAGGGCGGCCGTTTTCGACTCTTTATTGCTGACACCGTACTAGCAGCGCGACGCCTCTCCGTGGTGAGCTGGGCGTAATCGCAGCTCCGCATACTCGTAGGTGTTGCAATAACCATGCAGTAATCGCGCGCAAGCTATATTTTTATTAAATCGAATTTTAATATTGAAAAAAAAAAACAAATCGGAAGGCTACAAGCCGAGCCGACCCGGTCCCAACGATGTCACTTGCAACGTAAAACAAATTATTGTATTTATTCAATGTCTCATTCATTCAACTCCCTTATAATACCAAATTACATTTTAAACAGTATACTAGACATAGATTCAGATTCAGATATCAGATCCATAGGTAGTCAAAATTAAATTTTCTAATTTTGTGCAAAATTTCAACTTCAACAATCCACGGATCTTCAAATCACGGGGATCTTCAAGCCTTTCTCCAACGACTTTAGTCCGCTTTCAATTCGGACTGGCATCTCCACGGGGGTGATGCCAGTCCGAATTGGCTGTGCCTGAGGCTCCGAAGGACCTCGACTCAGTTCGGGAGCAATAAAAAAAACTTGATACGACCAACAATTTAGAAGTTATGACCCTGTGACAGATGGACAGACAAACGGACACTCGAGTCACACCGGTGAAGTTTTCACCTCTTTTAGGTACGGAAAGTAAAAAGGTTAACCTGGAACAACTTTAAAACTTCTGTTCGCCTTCGCTAAACCCGCCATACTCTCGCGGAACACCCCTTGTAGTCGACAGAAGAGTTCTTCGAACTGCACGATTATCTAAATCGTTCTTGTGCCGCACTGACACAAGAACGATTTAAAGAAGGTGTACAACGGTCTTCCGGGGAATATCTTTCCCCACTCCTACAATCCAAGGATCTTCAAATCGCGGTTTAATTAATAGCTTTTCCCCAGCGACATTAGTCCACCTCCAAGTCGAACTGGCACCTCCTCAGGGTTGAAATTGGCTGCGCCTGCGGCTGAGGCTTCGACCTCGGGCACAGCCACCCGCTGTTGCGAAATCGATAACCATTTTCATAGTGATTTTGGTTGGAAATGACCTCCGCCATGTCTCATTTTGGTGTCATCCACTACTTATGTGACACCTGAACACTTATTAGGAGAAATGAATTAACAGTGTATTTTAAGTTGGGCCTGGTTGTTCCAGCACGACGGAGGAGGGTGCCGGCTGGGAAGAGGTGCTGGTGTGGTTGGCGGAGGTGGGGGAGGGGGAGGCGGCGGAGGGCGGCGCGGAGGGCGGGGGGCGCGGCGCCGCACGGCTCGTGTGGTCCGCGCGTGTCTCCCCCGCGCTCGCAGCCCCCGCCGCGAACGCCACCCCGCCCAGCGGCGCGCACGACCATCCGCGCCTCACCACGCGGCTCGACGTCGAGAAAGACGATATTCAAGCCGTCCTGCCTATATCCAAGGTACATTTTTTAAATGCATTTCAATTATATAATCAAATACGTGGCACCCTAGTGGATCACATCGATTTAGACGAATCGATTGACACTTCATTGATGTGATGATTAAAATCGAACCAGTTTTAATAGAGTGCCAAAATCACCTCCCATTGGGCTTAGCAATGATCTAGAACTATGACATAGAAAATAAATGAAACGTTACCGTGACGCGCATGTACAAATGTGCTGCTGCTTATTTACCTGCCTAGCTATGTAGCTTAGCGAGCTCTTTTTGTAGAAAAACACAAAACATATTTTTTTTATATTACAATGATTTTATAGAATTTTTTGTTAACATTTATGTGATGTACATGTCACGTATTTATGTTTATTATTTACCGGAATTTCAATATTTGGATCTGGATATTTACAGCCAATATAATTTGCGACCGACGACGTTACTGACGGCGGGCGGGCGACTCTCAGTGTGTACCCTCTCCTTATCTCTAGGTAGAGAAATTGTACCTACACAGACACAGGAAGCTTCTCCTGCCTGCTACAACATAATGAATGATACAAAAGCCTAACAACGTCCCTATCTTAGTAATTCCAACGGAGCATTGCTCCATTACCCCGCCCCCGCCCCCGCGCCCGCCCCAGCCCAGCCGTGTTGTCAGCTTACAGTCAATTAGCGCTCTGTTTATCTATTTTGTTTGCAAACACGCCTCTTTCCTTACCTATCCTTGTACACAAACAGCAGCTGCGTTTACATCACTGTGTCGTTTTCGCATATTATGTTAATTATCTCATAATTTAGGTGGGTAGTTTAGATCGGAGTTACATTAATTTCAGAAATACGCATTTGGAATATTGGAAACTCGTCCTTGTCCTTACTCTATTATTTAGATAAACGTTCTATAGAACAAGACAGGAATAGCTAAGTAAGAGCAGCTATTTTGCGCTCTTGCCGACGACGACGGTGTGGTGTGTGGGTGCGTTCTGTGTTAGTAAACTAGTGATAGTTAGGACCTACGTATGCGTGGCAAAGTTCTGCAGACGTACTTACTTACAACTCCACTGAGAGTCGATCATACAACAGATTGGTGATGGATGACCTCGCGGTCTATGAAATTATAATAATTCGATTTGGAAATATTTCAGTGCTTCCATAGCTACCTACATTATTCAGTATGTCAGGTCAGCTTATGTCCGGTTATTTAATTAAATTTATTATCAGAGATAATAACAGATATCGAAGACACAGGTGTCACGATGGAGATAGATACATACATACATACACTACTCGCGTGGGAAATAGCTATTTTACGAGTCTAAATTGGTTATACTTAGGCCCACTTGCACCAACACGAGTTTAAAGTTAAGTAGCGAGTTATGGATTTAAACGCGGTTCCCACAGTCAACGGGTGCTAGCTTAACGAGTTAAACTGGTTTATATATTAAATTTGTGTTGGTGCAAGTGGGCCTTAGTTGCTTTCATATTCTTGACCAAAAGAACACGGTAATTTAACGATTTAGTTGTATTTAAAAATAAAAACATAATAGTTGAAAATGTTTCTGTTTGATGGCAACTTTAATAGCAAAATACTTTCCTGGCCTCTCTCTAGTATAGCAGGTTTCGTTCGTACTAAAGATCTTTACGCGCTTCGAATGTATGTATACCTACAGGCAGACGTCCACATATTTTAGGAAAAGTTTTAGATGAAAGAAAATGTTGACCAGTCCAAACTGGAAACTATGCGAAGGGGCTACACTGCTGTGTTGTAATGTTTGGCAAGTTCAGAGTCTCAAGGCGACCCGGCCGGCGCGCGGCGGCGGCGGCACCTACATACATGTTCAGGGTCTCGCAACGAAAGCGGTTATTAGGGATGCCGATGCCCATGTAACCGTCAGACTAGGTCGACAAATTACATTTTGAAACTATCATTTATTAATATCTGACAGTTAAGTTAGGGTCTAACAGCTAACGCATAGGTGAGGTTTAAGCGGCGGGTGGCCGAGTGGTTTGGGCATCGGTTTTTTCATGCGAGAGGTCCGAGGTTCGAATCCGGTCGGCGTGCACCTATCAGTTTTTACTGACGCCCCTTACTAGGTAGTAGGCTCAAATTATAGCCGACTGCTATGGTTTGGTACCACCGTACTGGATGTAAGATGGCCGCATAGCAGCCTCGGTTGTGTTCTCCTCTAGTTCAGTATAGCCAGTAATCCAGGGAAGTCTCCGGTATGGCACCTACCTTCTCGGAGGTGATATTGGCTGGTCGGCGCATGTGGTTTGGCCCCTCCGACTCAGCCACCCATACCCGATTACACAAAAAAAAGGTGAAGATTTGGGTAGAAATACTTACCTACTCGTAATTGTCAATAGGAAATATTCGTTAACAATTAGTCTAAGCTGAGGGATAATATTGGTTCGTACCTACTGGAGCTGCGCAATGTCTAGGCAGGTAGGTATCTCTCGGATGTTCGCGGTCTGGCTTCACATAAATTAGCAGCTAACTGCGTATAAGTTGCGATTAATGAGCCGGCTCTACAAGCTCCCCATTCATTACTTTAATGGCGGCTTTATGGGACCGGTACGGCATCGCGAAAGTATTTACTACGTCTATGCTCCCAGGCGCTATGAGATAAAGAAAGTGAGGTCGAGCGAGCGTATTGGCCGAACTATAAAAAGAAAGAGAATTAAGTACGCAAAACACTTTTTTTGTCCCTACTTAAACCCCAGCTATTTATTATAGGCCGATAATTTTTCATTCCATTCATTCTTCTCTGTATCAATAATATGACTCGCCCCACCGCTATGTCTCAAAAGAAATCATAGTGTGTGGGAGATGCTCAATGCTCATGCTCACACTCACTATATTTTATTTAATTAGCAAAATAAAGAAAAACTACCTCAAAATGTATTTCCCCAATATGTATGTATTTACATAGACACATAATTATATTCAAAACTTAACAAAATATATGTAAAGAAAACACAAATGTAACCTTATATTTCACTAAAACAATACAATTATATTATCTAAACTTTATGGCACCATTACACTATAGGTATTATATATTATAGCTATGTACAATACAAACACAATTTCTTATCTTACACAGGTACCTACCTAGTCTCTTCTAGAGCACCTAGGCGAACGAATTGGGGAATAGATATTCATAGAATAGGACGGCTCACCCGTGCGTCGTGTCTTCGGGCATGTTACAAATATTCGGGATGCCCAGACGCCCTGGCTAACCTGCCTAAGTCTTTGGAATTACGATGCGAAATCCATCAACGCTGATCGTACGAGTATGATCTCGCTTTGGATTGTAATTCAAACAATAACAAATATAAGTCTACTGTGGCAATTTACTTCTCTCTATTAGCAATTCATCGCTACTAGATTTTCTTCAAGAACTGTCTCACTTGATCCAACGGGCTTCTCAATGCGTCTAGTGAGACAGAGCTGCGGCCTCCGCTATTTTGCTATAATCGCTAATAGAGAATAGGCAGGCAGGTCCGCGACCGGATGTTGAACAATGCTGGATGGGTTGAAGGGTTACTAATACGCGCGTGGCTGGCTTGCAGAACTGGGAGGTGCTGAACACGGCGGCGCTGACGGGGCGGCAGGTGTCGCAGGCGATGAAGGTGCTGATAGTGTCGCAGGCGGGGCAGGTCGCCGACGTCACGCTGCAGAGCTCCTGCCACTCCGAGGACGAGAGCGTACTCAAGGTAACACGACCGATCACAACACACACACCCCTAACTAACTAAGGGAGGACAATCGCTCCCTCCGATACTTACTCGTTTCTAATACATTACATATTATACACCATGTATAATTTACTGTATTTTTAAGAATTATAAAATTACGATTAGTTACCTTTTTTAACTGACTTCAAGAAAAGGAGTAGATTCTTAATTCGTTGGAAACTTTGTTTTATGTATGTTCAGAAAGAATTCCTTACTACGTGGATAGATTTCGATTAAAAATAATCGAATTATTATCGAATTAAGAAGAAATAATCGAATTTTATTAGAAAGGGGATACTTACCTTAGAGGTGGGACCACCTCTAAGGTAAGTATCCATCCCCTATCCCTCAAATATGTTCTGTTCCCTCAATCATGTTCAAGTTCTAATGATAGGATGCATGAGAAAATCATTAAACTCTTAAATTTGCATAAGCATTGGCGTGACAAATGGGCTAATATTTCTAAACCACGGCATACTTTGGAAAGGAGATACATACTTCGAATTTCGAATTCCTTGAAGTCGATTTGAACTAAAAACTGTTATTATTATAAGTCCCTAGTATGCAAGATAACTCTACACTATTCTTAATCTATTGCAAGTCATTTATTATGTCGTAGATCGCGTACGGCGTTGCTTGACCCACTACATTTATAATGTAGACCCTCTACGCCGTAGAGTCGGCGCCGGATAGACACTCTACGTCTTAGAGTCTATGCGGCGTATAAGGAGCTTCATTAGCAAAGTGAAACTTGGTGCAGGTGTCATCGTCGTGCAGCTCGGTGTACGTGGACGGCTCTGAGATCAGGGGCTCGTCCAACGCCTCTGTGATAGTCAAGTACGGCACCTACACCGGCCTCGCTCGCTTCACCGTCTGGATGCCGGAGAACCGGCTCGAGGTGGACGTCGACGATACTAAACTTTCACAAATCAAGGGTGAGTCCGCTGTGGTTGGTAGTATAATAAGTTGTTTCAGGATAGGCTTAAGAAACTTCAGGAATAGAAAGTACTCATTATTAGAAGAAAAAAATCCTTATCACTCAAATCGAAATTCCGTACTTTTTTTTCATATAAAAATTGGAAATTTTTATAAAAATTCGATGGACAGTGAGTATGGGGCGGTGCTGTCTAGGTCTAGGTATTAGTGCAATGACCTAGTCCAGTCCCCTTTTTCTTTTGATGTCATTTAAATTTAAGTGTTTGGAATTTACTTACATGCTGTTCAATTCTACTAGTTAAAAATTGCAATTTAGTCATTTAATCGTTTTTTAATAAAGGCGGATGTTAACCGTCTACCAAATCTCGATGAAACGATTTTCACCAAAAAGTACTATTTAAAATGACCGAATCTGCTAAAAAGTTTCAGAGCTTTTCGTTTTCAAATATGGACCCCTTTCGAACCCTGAAGGTACGAAACCCTATCCTGAAACACCCGTATAGTCTTCCCCTGGAAGCCATCGACAGATCATAAAAGCATATAGGTAATCATTGTTACCGATAAGATTACCCACGTGGCCAATTAAATCGCGTTACATCCTTGATTCATACCATAGCGTGCATTAGCGGCTGACCCTTCAAATGGTATTATGCCATTCATGAAAAAAAACAATACAAACATATAATTATGAATGCAGATAATTAAAAAAACGTGAATAACTTTCTATCGACCAAGGTGACTTTTTATCGACAAAGTGCGGCGCGCAGATTCGCTTCCCTATGCCATAAAACTTTATTGCCCAAGCGGACAGGAGGTTTTGATACTACTTAATACTATCTCACCTGTGCTAATTGTCCTTAAGACTATGTAAGGTTCAGTTTCTATAGCGTTATTGAAAAATACTAGAATGGAAATCAACAATACACCTTATCCTTTCATGACTTTTAGGTGGGTTTAGAGGGCGAAGACCTCCTCAGCTCCTCAGCAGTATAAGTAGGGTTGTTTTTTTATGTCCTGTGTAGGCCGGTTAAAAAGAAGATTCCTACTTAAAAAGAATAGCCCCACTGCATCTCTACCCGTGCATGTCGTAAAAGGCGACTAAGGGAAAGGGATGAAATGCCGTGTTAATGGGCGACAGGATAGCCACCACGCACCTTGGCACGGTCCTTCCACCGGGTAATGCAGCAGGTGGGTCTTCGTGCCTTACTTGCTGCTTGATAGTGATAGTTGTCTTGCCCGAATACTTTGCGAAAAATGGTGGTCGGGTGTTGTGTTGTAATTTACCAGAGTTCTTGCAGCACAACACCGATTACTCTGCTTATCCCGTTTTTTATGTTCTGTAGTCGGCTATATCACCCACTAAAACTACACCAATGTTTGTTAGATAACACCTTGGTGAACTAGGTGCTATGTCAGCGCTTCCATTTCGTCGACTACCCTGTGGAACTGGACGGGAAATAGGAAAGTATTTTCGACCGACGACCCTCATTGAGTGCGATGTGCATGAATGTTGTCGGGCGGGTCGGCAGGCTGGCGCGTGTGGGAGGAGAGCGGCGGAGGCGGCGGGGGCGGGGGCGGCGGCGGGAAGGAGCGGCTGAAGCGGTCGTACGCGGCGCGCGGCTGGAGCGGCGCGCCGCCCCGCCCCGACCACGCCAACAGCCTCTCCGAGAACCGCGTCTGCCGACTGCGCTACCAGCAGAGTCCCGTCGAGGTACCCACACCACAGCACAGAACATTACTCAAGCCTCTCGTGTTAGCAGTAAACCGCATGAAGATGAAGGACACTTTAGGTCTAAATATGAACGTTTTTGTAGCGGACTGAACGGTTTAAAAGTAGGTTATATTATATACAAATATACCACATGTATGTATGTAGAACCTGGGCGACCGAGCTTCGCTCAGTGTACTTACACTTATCTAGATAAGTATGTTTGAAAAAAAAAACATTACCATCTAAATACAAGATTTCATCCGAATGGTTGGAGCCGTTTCCGAGAAACCAATTATATCAAAAGCAATGAAAAAATAATTATACATATAATATACAAGCTTAGCTCACTCAAAGTAATAGAATATATAGGTATATTTAAATATATATATTTGCTTACCTTTTCGTAATATTTAAGTGTCAGTGTTCTGGATATATCCCGGTGAAAGGGATGTTTTGATTTGTAGAATAAAAGTTGAATATTTTCCTAAATAATCAATTACCTACTCATTACATTACATTACAAGTACATTGTGTGAAACTATTTAGGTACTACCTACAAATTGTAGGATCAAAATATGAACTAAATAACTAAATAATATGCAGGTGTACGCACGCTTCCTGGCCACCGACCACGACTCGGGTCGAGTCAGCTACTTCGTCTCGAGGAGGACTTGGATGAAAGTGACCGACCTGGTGATCTCTCTGATGCGCGTCTCCGATCCGAGGATCGCGTCCCTGCACGGACGAACTCTACAAGGATGCAGCATGGGCATAACTGAAGTTCAAGTGCTCTCTCCTATTACTGGTAACAATCATTAAACCATTATGTGATTTTGTTTAAATATCTTTTAATACCTAAATGGTTCTACCCTACCTACCGTTAATTACATATAATATTAAATAAAATGTATCATCATTAGATATAAATTATGTATTAACACATTCCGGCGAAGGCGTCTCATACTTGGCATTGAATGCGGTGGTACTGATCATTTTAATAGGTCCTAAGACTACGCCGCCGTCTGTGTCTGTCTGTCTAGGGCTGTATTTTTGGTACTTTAATGTGTTAATATGGCGGATATGCCAACAAATAATAAAAAAAGAAAAGAGTAAAAAATTAAGGCTCCCCATGCAAGAAATATACCTACTAAGAATCGATTAGTCATATTCACGCTACTAAAGACTAGTTCACATTAGTAGAGTTAGGGGTAGAGTTAGTAGGGCGAGTACTAAATAGCCCCTCACTCTACCAATGTAGACGCAATCGGTAGAGTACTAGAATTTGGTAGAGTAGAGTGGATACTGGATAGCACGGGGGTAGAGTAGCTCTACTACTTTTTTCCCCCACCACCCGCCTACTCTACTCTATCGGTCACTCGCCCGCGTGTGGACATGTTTTGACTACTCAGTAGCTCGCCGTGCCCGCCCAGCCGCCAACACAGCTCGCCCTCGCGCACCTGCGTGCGCGCCGGAAATTTGTTTGGGGAACCTACCTACCTTATTAATTTAGTGTTTATTCAGCGAGTTCTCTCAAAAGGAGTGCAGACGCTCCGTGCGTTTCTCTTCTTTTGATCCAATCTCGAGTCCATATTCGTTTCCTTTTGTTCTGTTCTTCTTCGAGAGCTAAAGTAATTTCCCCCATAAAAAAACAAGAAAGATTTATTAAAGAGTTTCTAACTGCAGAAAGACGGCGGGCGATGCTCATTGTTTGTAGTGCTTTTATCTTACACTGCCTACTCTACTCTACCACCCTACTTTTGCGTGTGGACGGCTACTCTCTCTACCGAAAACAGTAGAGTAGAGTTAGTACGGCAAAATCGTAGTACGCTAACTCTACTAGGTAATGTGAATTAGGCTTAAAAATGATAATGGCGCCCCAGCCCAGGTAGTTTGCATTGAAGGCAGTCAAAAGATAGGCGTATATGGTTTTTTGACACATATGGTACAGCTGATCTATGGGACCCTCCCTGGATTTAAACACAAAGTATTCTGTGGAGTGCTTCCTCAGCGAATAGTTGCATTGAGATGACTATTGCAGGGCGCGTGATAGGTTTGCGCGAGGTGCGCGTGGTGAACGACAAGGTTACACTGTCGCGATTGCTGGTTCGAGTCATCTCCGGGCTGCAGCTCAACATCGCGCCCGATCCCGTCATCGACAACGGATATGTGTCCGAGACGACAGTCACGCGACGCCTCACTGCGCAGTATCAGGTCCGTTTTTATTTTTTTAAGAAAACTAACATGGGTCCCATGTGGGGCCGGTACTTAAAAAGAATAGCCCCACTGCATACCCCGTGCGTGTCGTAAAAAGCGACTAAGGGATAAGGACATGGTGCCGTACTAAAGGGCGACAGGCTAGCCACCTCTCACCTTGGAACGCTCCTTCCACCGAGTCATGCAGCAGGTGGGTCTTCGTGCCTTACTTTCTGCTTGATACTATCTTGTTGATAATACATTGCTAAACGTGGTGGTCAGTGTTGTGCTGTAGTTTACAAAAGTACTTGCAGCACAACACCGATTACTCTGCTTACCCGGATTGTCGGGACTCAGCGTGTGGTATGTGTGTAACATGGGTTGCAAAATCACAAAAAGTGGCATGATAAAAGTTACTCTTCTCTAGTCAGTAGTACCAAGGTAATGGAAACAAAGCGAGCGGATCTAAGAGTACACCATAGTCTTACAGTCGTAGTCTTACATGACAACGAAACCATGGAGAAACTCATTATACCTAATCTAATTCTGAATACACGTGTTATACTTAACAGTTCCAATAGTGCAGGCACACAGAAGGATACCTATCGCGCAAGGCCTAACACAAGCTACTCCATCTCCTTTGAATACCTACTTACAAAGTTTTTTTTACATTACAGGAAGGTCTTCTGGACATTGACATAGAATTTTCTGACGGCAAAAAGACACCGTTGAGGGACGTCTCCGTGTCCGACTACTATCTACTCGTGGAGAGTCTGGATCCAGACGTGGTGGCCTTCGCGCCCACGGTCCCCTCGCACCATCCCCGGGTGATCGCCGTCGGAGAAGGTGGGTAGTGGCTGCTCAGTACTCGGTAGTGTCGAGCTCCAGATACCTACTGATAAGCCAATCTAAATTACATTATTGTTATAGTGTTATTTTCACTCCTCCTCGTAGAATTACGAAGTAAACTGCCCACAACAATTATTGGCCTTAAGGGTCTACCTCCCTAAATTGTGCCTCTCACTCACTCGAACAATGCCCGTTTTTCATACATTTTTATTTTATTATGAAGAAATTATACAACTTATAAAAAAATCCTCTGGGAGAAATATGCATGATAAAATTATTAATGTTTTTCAATAAAAACATTTGGTACTCCACATATAATAATTGAAAAAAAAAACTAAATGTTTATTAATTTTTATTGAAAAACATTAATAATTTTATCATGCATGTTTCTCCCAGAGGATTTTTTATAAGTTATATGATTTCTTCATAATAAAATAAAACGCGCATTGTTAGAGTGAGAGGCACAATTTAGGGAGGTAGACCCTTAACCATTTGTCTATAAATTTGAGAAAATTCCCTATTTTACTATAGGCAGAGAGAGTGCAGGTTAGCTAGCTCCGTGCGTGAGTGCGGCAGATCAACATTTTCATAGAGATTAATTGTTAAAAGTAAACTTTTGCAAAGCTTCCGATTAATTAAATAATTTTCCCAGGAAACGGTGAGCTGCTGCGAGTAACGTTGCTGACGTCGGAAGAATGTCGGTCGGGTCCCCTGCGGCGCGCGCCCCTACCGGCGAAGGGCGACGCCAAGACGCCGGCCAACATCAAGAGTGTTGTGGGCGCGCTGGCCTCCGCCGCCGCCAGTGTCGACGTGGACTTCAGCGCGGCGGACGTGCCGCAGCGACCCGATACTCCGCAGAACGACGGCATGGTCGACCGCGCCGGCGCTCGCGGTCCGCTCTCCGATATGAGAGATATTCTTTTAGGTAATCTTATATTATTATTAGATACTAGCTGAGCCCGCGGCTCCGCTCGCGTGAAATTCGTATTCCAAAGAAGAATGTAAGTAACTAAGGGCGAGGCCGAAGGCCGAGCTGCTTTCAGGTAAACGATAAACCTTTCTCAAATAAAGGAAGTAAGTACGGGCGAGGCCGAAGGCCAAGCTGCGTTCAGGTAAACCAAAAACCCTCTTCCGCCTTCGGGCCTCGCTCTTAAAGACTTCCTTTCTTCGATAGAATATAATATCGTTTACTCAATCTATTTATTTCATAAAAATAAAAAAGTAATATTAATAACTAAAGAATTAAACATACCTAACAAACATTAAAATAACTATCAAAACGGGCATTTTCAAATGTTCTTAGAGCACTTGCGGCATTACCCCGCTGGATGGCAATGGCCCTTTGAATGAAGTACATAAGCCCTTGATGGCGGGACACCAGTTGCGTCAACCAACTCAAGCCTCTTTTTATGGCTTCACTGCTCCACGAACCGAGGGTTTCAACCGCAAACGCAACAAATTCGAAATCTTGAATTATATTTCTATATATTTGTTGCGTTTGAGGCTCTCCGCCCCAGCCTCGGCCGCGCCAGCCGCTCTTGAAGATGTCCTAACGTGACTTGGAGCCAATGTGAGAACAAAAGTGGCGTCCCACATCAAAGAACTACCCTTAGTCCATGGCACTAAGGTGATAGCATCGGGGCTCTTGCCCGTTCTAGGATGCACGGTATATTTGCCGTTAGAAGCGTGGACTTTATAATAAAATTTAAATTAAATTAACTCAATCTTAATATTAATTAACTTTATTCGAGATGGTTTAGCTTCTTCCTGAACGCAGCTCGGCCTTCGGCCTCGCCCTTAGTTACTTGCTTTCTTCGAGATGGTTTATCATTTGTCAGAACGTAGCTCGGCCTTCGGCCTCGCCTTAGTTGCTTACTTTCTTCAAGATGGTTTAGCTTCTTCCTGAACGCAGCTCGGCCTGCGGCCTCGCCCATAGTTACTTACTTTCTTCGAGAAGGTTTATGGTCTTCCAGAATAGAGCTCGGCCTTCGGCCTCGCCCTTAGTTACTTACTTTCTTCAAGAATATTTTTCTTTTTCCTGAACTCAGCTCCGCCTTCCGCCTCGCCCTTAGTTACTTTCATCGAGAAAGAATATCGTTTACGTGAGCGCAGATCCGCCTTCGGCCCCCCTTTAGTTACTTACTTTCTTTTTTTTAAATACGAATTTCACGCTAGCGAAGCCGCGGGCAAGAGATATATAAATTTTATTGCACCAATGACAGCGACATAACTTCGACTTTCAATTATTATTTTTATTTATCAAACAATTTGTCACCGGCCAGCTCACTTCGAGATGACAGTTCTCCGTTGTCAACATGACATTTAAAATTGTTTTTTACCTTTACTTTGGATTACGTGATTTTTATTATATTTTTTAATTATTATGTTCATCCGGGATATACACTGTCACTATAAAAAGTTTCGTCAAATTCCGTTCAGTGGTTTTTGCGAGATGCGCGTACAAATAGACATTTTTGCATTTACGATTTTATGATATGTATAGAAAGAATAGATATGTATAGACTATTGTGTTCAAGTTATAAAAAAGAAGAAGTGTCATTTTCGTTGTATCTACTTATTTTTAAATTACGAATGAATATTTTATTCAAATTGTATTTGCTGCCAGTTCTCAAGATATAATTATGTACTTTGGACTACGTGATTTTAAACGCGCAATAATGTTTATAATTGTAAATTTTTTTTTATTTTTGTTATTTTTTTTTACGTATTATGTTAACCCGGCATATAAATTGCCACTATACAAAGTTTCGTCTAATTCCGTTCAGTGGTTCTTGCGTGATGCGCGTACAGACAAACAAACAAACAAACAAACAAAAATTTTAAAAACTGTTCTAACATGTTCAGTATCTCATTTTAAGCCACCCTGGTTAGTTTTTTTCCGAATACATTCAATGTACAGACTTTCTTACCTCTACGATTTTATTATATGTATAGATTGTAACGCAATAGCAGACAAGTGGAACAAACTGCACGAACATGTCATTCGGGCAGTGGCGGCTTTGACCTATAAATCTTAGTGAGGCGACTAAAAAATCCACCTACATTGCTATTACTTTATGATAAATTGAAAAACCTAAACCTAATTTTTTTTGGCCCTAACAATACTTAACCAAAAACTACTATCGAATCGCGCACCGAGGGTACCGTATCGCCATGTCACGGCTAGCGCCATTAGATGAATTTCATAACACGCCACGCCATCTAGATGGCGTGTTATGAAATACTTCATATTAGTTAGTCACGATTAGAAAATGATTCATCATCTATTTGGTAGATGGCGCGCGCGCATACACTTTTTGAAACCAAAAAGTCATGCGCGCGCGCCATCTATGGGAACCCCCGTGAGTTTTTTACTTTTTCTTATTTTCATTATTTTTTGTTATATCGGCGCCATAATAACACATTTTCTGTGAACATTTCAACGGGCTACCAAATTACGGTTCAAGAGATACAGGCCTCGGACAGACGGACGGACAGACAAGCGGCGGGTGGCCGAGTGGTTTGGGCATTGGCTTCAAATGCGAGAGGTGCGAGGTTCGAATCCGGTCGGCGTGTAACAATGAGTTTTTTTCTGACGAAAAAACCTACACCTGCTGCTGCCGCATAGCAGCCTCGGCTGTGTTCTCCTCTAGTCTAGTATAGCCAGCAATCCAGGGAAGTCTCCGGTATGGCACCTACCTTCTCGGAGGTGATATTGGCTGGTCGGAGCATGCGCTTGGCCCCTCCGGCTCAGCCACCCATACCGGATTACATAAAAAAAAAAGACAGACGGACGGACGGACAGACAGACAGACAGACAGACGGCGTAGGCTTAGTAATAGGGTCTCGTACCGGATACGTAACCCTAAAAACAAAAAAAAAAGAATTCGCAAAAGTGAGATTCGAACCAACGTCACTAGATTGAAAAGCGAAGCATATACCAATGAGCTATGAAACTTACCCTAACTAATGCTAATTTCGCCATCATGTTAATCACGGAGGTAAAACAAACCGACTTATAGAAAACGTGAATCGCCCCATCTCGCTCTGCATTCTTTTAATTGGATATAGATGTCTCGTCCGGCGCCATTTATCAGAGCCTCAGCTGCTCCCTACATCCAAAGCCTCCAAGGTCAACCTGTTGTCTTTACGCTTGGTGAAGCGATATCAAAATAAGCGATTCGTCGCCGCACCGGACCGGGGCGAGTCACACGTCACGTCTGTGTGTGTGTGCGTGCTGTGTTGGTGGTGTTGATGCACTAACACATCTTTAACGTATTTCGTCGCGCGCGTCGCACCAGCCGCCTCCGCCTCCTCCGCGCCGCCGCGCTAATATTGTGATCAGTTCGGATCGGATATACTTGACTTTTTTTTTTTAGTTTTCTTTCTTGATATTTTGAAATGTTTTTTTTTTTTCTTTACTTTCAAGATAATTAAGTGAGGCGGTGCTTCACTTGCTACAACGTACAACGGACCGTCTTGAGGTCTCAGTGCGGAGAATGGCCCACCCGTCTTCCCAAGAGGCTGGGCAGCAAACAACAACAACAACAAACAACAACAGCTTCACTTGCTTCACCTGGGGAACCGCCACTGCATCCGGACACGCACTTCATTCATTAAAAAACACACACAAACCGATAAACAAAGGTTAATTTCCAATGAACGTAGACACGAATCAATCATCTTCGACTGCTCGATCATCAAAATAAAATGGTGATGCAATTTTAAAGGTAGATATTCATTAGCCACGTACTGACTGAGCGCGGCCGCGCGAGGCAGCCTCGGCTCGCATGCCTCGGTCAGTCAGGACGCGCCTCGCCCGGGGCAAGCACACGCGCGGCCTCGGGCGAGCGTTGGCTCGGCCGATCCACCCGCTGTCGGTTTTTTGTCGCGCTCAAAGGAGCCTCAGTCCATTTGCCGCGCGCACTCAAGATGGATTGTTGTGTGTCTCGCGCTCGCCTCGCTCGTTCGCGACATGGATAAGGAGCTGTCTCATCTTGACAACTGGCTTTAAACTAACAATGTTCGGACGGAATATGGCTCGGCTTTTCCTCGCGAGGCAGCCCCGCGACAATTGGTTTTGTAGCGAGGCAGCCTCGCGCGGCAAATCGTCGCGCGGCATACGGCCGAGGCAGCCTCGCCGTATGCCGCGCTCAGTCAGTACGCGGCTATTGAAGAATAGCATCTGACTTAAACATAATTGATTAGAAAAGCGTGTAGTTAGTTCGCGGCCTAATGCATGCGGGGTGGCGTGCGCAGGTTACCCAGCCATCAAGGAGGAGTACCACCACGAGCCGACAGTGCAGGCGCGCCAGCACGGGCTGGCGGCGCTGCGCAAGCACCACGTGGGGCGCGCGCATGCGCACCACGCCCTCCCCAACACCACACCACTCGAAATAGGTACCTACGTCAACATCCTCAGTGAACCCATCGCAACATTACTAGCGACACGAAATGAAATTAAGTAGACCCCATTCATTCAAAATAATAATCTTTTAAATTTCTTCAAAAAACATTTGGACAGGATAGATGCACGGAATGTGTGCTCACTTATTTTACTTAATATATTTTCTTTTTAAATACAAAGTAAGCACATAATTCCTAGTTACAAATGACATTACTTTCGCAGGAATGTACGTGTTACTCGGAGCGTTCTGCTTTGCTATCGTGGTATGTGCACATTTTACCGATCAGTTCATACCTTATCTTACGTGTTAGTTTTGTCCTAAAATGTTAATAATACTTTTCAGGTATTCGTGGTGTCGTGCGTGGTGTACGCTTCGAAGACCAAGCCTTCAGGACACGAACCGGCAGGGCTCATCGGCTCCTCCGTGCCTATGCAGTCGATTAACGCTGAAAATGGCAAGATTCAAGTGGCAGGTCTCGTGGGGACGACGCTCGGCTTCGGACGAGACAAGGCACCTAGAGAGTCTACCACTAATGCTCATGACTGGGTGTGGCTTGGTAAGCAGGCTGCATAAATAATACAATGCTGGGTGCAAGTAAAGTGTTGCAAGTAAACCTACCTATATATATTCTGGCAACCCCGGTAAACTGACCACCACTACTGAGGTTGCTATAGTATGCAGCATGGTTATATCGAAGGCCAACCTGCTTCGAGTATGCCTTGATACTTACCTACTTCTTTTAGGGTTCCTTATCCGGTACTGGACCCTATTACGAAGCCTACGTCGTCTGTCTGTCCGTCCGTCCGTTCGTCTATATGTCTGTCCGAGGGCTGTAGGTATCTCTGGAACCGTAAAAGGTAGCCCGTTGAAATTTTCACAGAATATGTGTTATTATGGCCGATATAACAACAAATAATAAAAATAAGAAAAAGTAAAAAATGCATGGGGGTTCCCATACAAGAAACTAAAAAGTGTATGCGCGCGCGCCTTCTACCGAATAGTGTGAGCATTTTAACTAATCTTGACATTTAACTGTGCGCGAGTTCGACGAAACGTTACGAAAGTAAAAAATTTGGGGTACAAGAAACGTGCTAAGAATAGATTAGTAGATATTCACGCTACTGAAGAATAGAATCGCGTCACAAGTATTTATATTTTGCATTGCAGAAAGACAAAAGATAGATTGGTATGGTATAGCGGATCCACGGAACCCTCCATGCGCCAGTAAAACTCGCAATTAGCCGTTTTTTTATCCATATAAAAAAAATTATAACAAAATAACTTCCTCTTAGTCTAGCTAGTTATATGCCTGATTTTTTTTTCAGAAATGTACCTATTGTCACGAACAGGTAACCTAATAAATAGAGCTGATTTGAATTTCCCGCCAAGTTTAAGTTATGTGACATTTCGCGCGAATTTTATGAACAATGAAGATGGCGGTTCATGAACATGATTAAATCAAAGACATTAAACGTTTTTTTTAATCTCTTTGTCTAAAATATTACAAAAAAACATGGTTGTACTATTTTGTTACGGAACCCTAAAAAACCAATAATTAATTGGTAATTTTCAATAAAGGCCGAGCGACAATCGAGAGGAACAGCCATCACCCCGCGAACCGGAACTCGACTCAGAACGTACAAGATAACAGCAACCAGGGCAACGAGATGCGCATCACCAACAACCCACTCAACTACAACTACGTGGATCCCGAAGACGCAATCAATGCGGAGAACGGCAACGTGATGGTGACCAGCTTCGACAACCCAAACTCGATCGAGTTGCCGTCCCAGGAGCAGAATGGGAACAGAAAGGACAAAGTAATTGACTCTACGACCTACTGCAAGAAGCCTAACCGCCATACGAGGCATCCGTCTGGAGAGAATAGCCGACACTGGCAGTGAGTATCAGTAGCAATATTATATTGTGAATAGCTGTTGCAGCGCGCTGTTGAGGTTGTGATCGTGAGAGTGTCTTGTGTTCGATTGAAATATTCTCCTACTTGCGCAGGGTCCGCATGTGTTCGGTGAAGCCATTGAGTGCTGTGTTCGTCACCTGCCTGCTTTTAGGATTCCGTATAAAATTGTACAAAAGGCATAAATTAGCTTTTGCGTATGTTTATAGGACATTTTTTTTAAAGGGTAGGTACCCGATGGTCTGTGGCTATAGGATATTCGGTGGTGCTAAAGGTTCTATTGCCATGTAGGTTTGTCAGGAGTGTTTACGGGCCCTTTTTAAAAAAATCCTAGGGCATATTTGAAGCAAAAAATGAAATGAGAGAAGTTTCCAACCTGTGAAACCCTGCAGCTATGATTAAAATAAAATAATTATCTATACACATTTTCAGAATGGAAAGTCCTGGGCATGGACACGCGGAGTACCGGCCGCCGGTGCCGCCTCATCGTAATGCTCAGCCGCTGGTTCCGGTGCCACCCTTGAATCCACACAGAGTATGCAATTATTTTGTTCATTCACTGACATAATAAATATTTGTAAAAGATCGAGGAGAGAAGAATGACCCCTGTGTGAAGATTCAATTTTATTTTCTCCTGTATTTAGCTAACACAGCAATCTAAGCATATGTGTTTCGATTATAGCTACGGGAAAAAGCTAGTCGCTCAATAGATCGTCGTATGCTAAAAGTCCGATTGGAACATCCTCAGAAGTTAATGAAACTGGCAGTTGTTGAGTTTCCAAATGTATTTATAACGGTGGTATGAATTCAAGAATATTGTGTTGCAGATGTTAGCGGACACAATAATGCCCCCACCGCCGCGCCGCAGCCATCACGCACGCAACCACCACAAGCGACACGACCGTGACTCCCAATCTGCACTCTCCAACTCTCCGGAGAATGTCAAGCGTGGAGGAGAACGGTACAGGTTTTCACTTTTCTACCTTTTAACTTCGCCTCCTTCAAGGTCTAAGCTGCAGCTCAAACCTAAGCTGAATGAACCGCAGGCTGAACTTGATCGCTAAGCAAAACAAAACACGTGGCGCGGTAAAGAGAGCGAGCGAGAGTTAGACTTCTCTACCCAGCAAAATCACTTGTTACCTTAATAACGGGTGTCAATTTTAAAAGTAATCAAAAAAATGCCTTAATATATTTAGGTATATTAAGGCATTTTTGAAAGGATTTAGGACTTAGCTTTTTAGGTTCTGTAGCTCTCCACACTGGGACTTACAATACAACTTAATTGCGTCCGACACTTAAACATCCGACAACCCATTGTACGTGCCCGGGCGCCTGCCTGATCCGACATTCACCGACACCAATAGTGTAATGCTAAAAAAACCTACATAAACAATAATTTGGGCTTCTATAGAGATAAGTAAGTGCAATTTTCACATTTCACAGAGTAATTAATCTGAACAAGGCCGAGGCCTACTATCCGAACTTCGACGCCGAACCCAGCAGCGCGATCGCCGACGACATCGGCAAGAAAAGGGACACCAAACTGACGGAGAACCCAGTGGAGAAGCTGACCGACACAGAGGACTGTTCCGGAATGTTTGAGTTCGATAGTGACGCCCCCGTCATCCTCGACAACAAGGACTACAAGGAAGTCGTCTGCCTGAACAGAGCTGACAACAGGATGGATGACTCCAAGCGAACCTTCACCAAGCCACAGAGCCCCGACTACATGAGAGATTCAGGAATAGGTAACTATAAAATTAATAATATTATTTACAATATACCATATACAATATGCTTCGCTCCATCCAACTTTGCCGCTCTAAAATTTGTCTAGACAATTTATTTATACAGTTGGCCATGACTTCACGATGGCCTATAATATGATGTCTGCTATACCAAATTTGCCACACTCACTGGTTTGTTGAATTACGCCTAGTGTGGCGCTAGGCTTAAACGGCTGTTAGGTCGAGCCGAAACATCTAACGCACTGTAAGAGAGCAAAACTGGCCCATCGCTCGTCTCGTGCTCGATTGAAACCTTCTCCTACTTGCAACAGACCCGAATGTGTTCAGTGCAGAGATCATCACCTGCTCCATTAATCTACCTAATCTGTAATGGATAAAACTGAAAAGTGTAAAATTATACCGGGCTAATATTTCGCCTCATTTAACAATACAACTATAGCATCGATTCTGACAAAAATATCGCTCGCTTTCAGGCCTACCGGAAGTTCAGATGCGACACAAAAATCGAACCAAAGACAATAACAGAGGGTTTACAGCTCCCGACGACTTCGTCAATGCCGCCAGCCAGAGCAACGGTAAACTGATTATAAATTAGTCGTAAACATTGCGATGGGGTCCAGGGTGGAAGCATTAGCGAGACAAGTGACTCAATTTGTAGGTGGCAACTCACTGGAGGTGAAGCGAGCGACCATAGTCGGCAACCCAATGTGCTCGGTGCGGGCGGGCAGCGGCGCAGCGGCAGCGGAGCGCGGCCCCGACGACGTACCTACCGAGTCCCTGGGCCTGGACGACCTCGAGATGGATTACGACCAAATTATGCATTATTTTCATAACCTAAAGGTATAAAATGACGAAGTACAGTTCGAACACATAGGTATTGCAAACTTCACTTCTAGATTAGAATTCACTCGCTTAATGGTCACACGGCCATATTCAAAAATCCATACAGCACTTACACTTCTTGAACTCTTCCCTGGACATCATTTGAGTTAAAATTGAATGCAGCAGAATATCAACATCTTTCAAAGGCCCGCATATTGTTTTTCAAGCACGCGAAATGTCTTTGATTCAACGCAAAGTGGCTTTCGCTAGATCATATTCTACAAAAGTTCGTTCATTCCTGTAGCTTATGCACATTGAGTAGCAGTTTGAAAATAAACATCACCATCACTAGAAATATCTTCTTCACTTGCTCAGCTGCTATTTCATTCGACTTGAGTTCCGAGTGGTTGTAAACACTCGTGTCGTTTGCCTAAACGTAACTTATACCCGGCGACCGGCTCCACTGATATTTATTTTCAAAATGTTCACAGGAATCGAACGCCTGAGTAGAGCAGATCATTGCAAAGATCCGGAAGATTTTGTCAACGTTTAAATATCAGCATATCGACAAAGCTCCGTCAATCAGCGTATACACTGAGAGCGGCGAGGCGCCGGCGCCGGCCGAGGATAGTACTTTTGATAGAGACAATGAGGAGGGCGACGAGGTGCCGCCGCACACGGCTGCGACTCTCGGCAACAACGCGGCGCCCACGCAGCGCCTCTGTACCACCATTGTCCATAAGAATATCTGTATGAAGCGGCAGCTGGAGCACTTGCTCGACAACTTGAGTGAGGCCTACGCGTAACTACTACACCAAAAGTATTATCCTCACCACCTGTGTACCCACGATTGGATCATTGCAGTGATCGGAATCCGACTCTAAGCATTTACCCGAGACAGACGAAAGACTTTAACAAATAAGAATTACCTACGACAAAATACTCTAGTCATGAAAGATATTGCACGTGTCTAAATAGCTTTAATTATTAACACATTCAGCGCTGAATTACGTATAAAGAAGTTTAGTTTCTAAGAAAAATATATCAATTGTATAATTTAAATGGGACGCTATCTCTGAAAGTGTAATTTAGAATGTAGAGAAATTTAATTTGATGTTTACGACAAAACAGTTCAGTAAAGTATATTGTTAAGAGCTTTTTGAGATCACATTGTACTGCCATCTTTGTATGCATTTTTAATGTCCGACCGGGCACACAGTCCTGCGCCGTTTTACTTAGAACAATATCTGTACATATTTACCAATAGTATAAATTACTAAGCTACCTCATTATATTTGTATAACCACTAGTGATGTTCAATTAGTCTCACAAATGAACCTTCTTCACTGGTTATTTTTTCTGCAGTGGGGATGTGGATTTTTGTACAATACTATTTCGGCACGCATCCATACATAGGTTATAGATACACCAAACTCTAAGCACCGCTTAGATCATTTTAACTCGCCTAATCATGGTTGCCTAAACAGTGTTTAATCTCAAGGGCACGATAGTAAGACATGAATGGTCAATTTGTAAGTGAAAGAGATTTGTGAAGTGACTTAGTTCCAATTACTTACAGTATACTAAGCTACAAGCTTGTAAGACTTATTATTTTAGTAAAATGATGTGGTTGAAATATTTTAATTAAGTCACAAAAGCTAGTCATAGATTAAGGTAAAATATGTTAGAGGTCACGCACCGTAATTCTTGCTGGTGGAAACAGGGTGAGGGTATAGTATGCAATTTATCCCGCCCCGTTCTCAACAGCAGAGTTTCGGTGTGCGGCCTTTATTACAGTGAGCTACGATTTGCTCAAGATTCCTTTAAAACATAAGGTATGCAAATTCGTTATAGTTTTAGGAATAATATAGCTCGTCTGTCAGAGCATTTAATTTATTAATTTATTACTGTTGCCCCCCTGTACCCTCACCGGTGTCTGGTTTAAACTTGTATTCTCTATTTGAGCAGAGCGATCAGTGCAGAAATTCTACTGGGAGTGGGAGAATTGGTTCTGATTTATTTTGCTAGACTGCTCGAGTCTATTCCATATCATCTTATCCATAAAGTAAATGCTTTGTATCATATTGTAAAAGACTAAAACGGTGTAAATTGCATTTAAGATAGTTACTGGTATTTAGGCTTTGTAAATATTGTTGAATTTTAGTAGACAAGCATACATACTTATTAGATATATTGAGGACAAACAAAATACAGTAGACAAAATGTATGTATTAGCATCGCTTGAAGTAGGTACGTAAGTATCGAAGAATAGTATTGCACATAATGTGTTGTTCTGTGTCTGTCAATATGTTGGTAAACATTAAATTGGTGTCATAAAAATGATGAGTGTACATTTGAGTATAAAACATATTAATCTAGAGTATTGACATGTTTAATGACGACAATGAGAATGCAAGTTGAATATTAATTTTACTATTACCTTTATACTGTACCTATCGTATTGTTGTTTACCTATCCAGATTGTCTTAATATATTGTGGAAACGAGTCTATCCAGCAAATGTAACTGAATGTGCGTACAGCTTTCGTTGTTAGGATAGTTGAAGTACTCGTAAGCCCCGTGAAGCTATCACTAATATATAAATCTGTAGTAGATAATTGGTTGTCCTACTGTTTCTTTGTTGAGTTTTTGTCATCATATTATTAAGATGTTATAGTAAATGAATTCTGCGAGGTTTATACACGTACCTACTATTACAACTGAGGCTTGTCATCAAAATCCACTGATAGATTTTTCAAATGTAATAAACCGTATTGAATGAATAACTATTTTATTTCATTTACTTGACCCTTTAAGCATTTTATATAACCCTTTTGAGCCCAAGCCTCAACCTGGCTATCTGCCTGGATTCAACTGTTTGTGACATAGGGCATTTAGAAAACAAAATGATTGTAGGTATCTAAGTAATGTATTACGTACAATTAAGATAAAGTAAAAATAAAGCAACCAATCTACAAATATTTTCCATGCCACTTGTGGTCGAAGGGCGAGAGCATCTTGTGACAACCTCCCATGTTGTTTTGAATCAGGTACTTCATGGTCAAGTAATTTTTGTTATTCTCCTCCTCCCATTTCTCCCGGGCTGCTTGCTGTTCCATTATTTCCTGGGACACCACTTCCGCTTTAAAGGGCAACCTTCCTGCGATGATGCGGAGCATATCATATACCTGAAATAATAAGGTTGCCATATAATCATGGAACTTAGTAAAATGTTATTACAGAATGGTACAACTTTATCGATGACAGCAAAAAGGGGCATAACGATCACAGGTAAAAAAAAATTTGTATGTAGTGTCTTGACTCTTGTTTTGGCTCAGTATTAAACTTGCCGCCTGTCAGTACGGCGGAGGCTAAGTGATCACAACGTTAGTTCAACTAAAATTTAACATTATTCACAAACCTGTCTCTAACAGCGCTAATCTACACATAAAAAAACTGCTTAGAAATGTTTTAAAAAAATAAGATTTTAAAAATTAAGGTAATCGTCACTTTTTATTATTGTAGTGACTTTGTACAAATGATGTTAATTTTGAATATGTTACAATTATAACACCAGTACAATTTTTGGTCTGGAGAATTGTGATATGTATAGATAGTTTTTAAGGGCACGGGCAAATCTCCGGTAGTACTTTTTTAGTTCAGTGATTTTTCAAAAATTGATCAGTTTTAATGTAAACTGAACAAAAATTCACTGAAAGGGTTGTAGCAACAGTACAGTCTAGGAGTAAACCTAAAAACTATTCATTACGTACTAGCTACATGTCTCCTCTACTTCCGTACCAAATTTTATTCGATTTTGTGGAATAGATATCCAACTAGAGCGGTTTATGTGACTAAAATAGAGAAATTTCAAAAAAACTTTAAAAAAATCATAACTTCTAAACCATTGATTTTCGCGGAACTAATGTTTTTTTTAAATGAGTCAACATGATGTCCTCCATCTAAAAAAAAATTTTGGACCACTATAACTGGGCCATCCTGTATAATAAATATATATAAAATATACATTTAATTGTTCAAAACCTTCCCATAGTAAAACTATGCCCTTGCCCAAGTTTGTCGAGTTTAAAGTCCATGCATAAAGACAGCAAATAATGTAGTCAACGAGGAGTTGGACCCATACATTAATTCCTCAGTCAATGAAACTTTGATAATATCTTGGAGTAATGTTCGGAATTACTACTGACAAATAATCCAACATTTTTTTTTACGGGAAGTTGGGTATATTCAAAGAAAAGTGAAAATTTAATATAACTCCTATAGACAAATTGCTCCGTCCAAAGTTACTTCGCCATAGGGTAGGTATTATTTATATGAATAAGTACGTAAATAAATCCAACATTTTTTGTATATGAAAATAGTGAATTAAAAACAAAATGTGTTTTTTTACTATATTTTTCTCGGCAAAATTGCTCAGTCGGTTCTTTAATCGGAATATACCTTAGTATTATTATGTACATCAATAAGCATAAGAATCCAACAACTTTTTTATATGCATCATTTTTTTTCAAGGTGACGACCGAAACTCTGTTCCGCAAAATTCCTCCGTCCGTTTTTATTGTACAATTATGATTAAGAATTTTGAAGAAAATTATTTGCAAAAGAATCCAACAAAAAATCCATCGGCAAGTTTAAAAAACAAGCGGGCCAAGACGGGCGCGGTGCGCAGAGGAGCGGCCGGCCGCGGGAGGCGAGAGACGCGGCATTTTCCCCTCCTCTGCGTCCATGCTGCGCCGCGCCGCCCCTGGCGCGCCGCTGAAGTTGGCGTGCGGTGTGTGCTAACCAGGGACTGAAAACCGGTTCGAAATGGGGTTCGGGTTCTCCGAACCGGTTCGAAGAACCTTTTTAACGAGCGAACCAGTTTGGTCGCGAACCGGTTCAAAAAAACCCGAACCTGAAGCCTAAAAACCGGTTCAGAACCGGTTTGGACCTCTAATATTAACCGGTTCGCAGCAGGGTACGAAATGGGGTGGAAACCTATATAAATTTTTTTGGACTTTGGGCTTCTTTTTTAATGTAAAATATTGTTGTTTTATGTATTTAATAAAATAAAAAAATAGGTGGTTCATTTTTATAGCCTAATCGATTCAGTTTCATAACAGTAACAAAAAAGTCTTAATTATCATTATGACATAACACGTGTAAGTTGGTAAAAAAAATCAAATTCTTTCTATTCCATACTAGTAAAACTAAAATTGTGGTTTTTCACAATTTCTGAAAGAAAGGGATCTATGTGTTGGAAGACTTTTTTGTTCCTGGCATGAAACTGAAATGATTAAGAAATTTTTTTTTTACATTTTACATAGAAAAAATGTTTTTGTGCGAACAAAAATTATTTGTTCTTCAAAAGTGATCTATTTCCGATACAGAACCCTCTCTTAGCGTACTATTAACTAATTTTGAAAGAAATTATATAAGGTGCTTCGTTATTCATCTCAGGTAAACACGTTACGCAAAAAAAAAATTATATGTTTTTAGCATAACTTTTCGAGAAATTTTCAAACGCAGAACAGCTGTTTATTGTAAGTAAGTCACAAGGTCACTAGACCTGTGTGTAACAGTAGGTAGCTTGCATTGTACGGGGTCAATGACCGTTGTATGTCCAAACGCAGAACAGCTGTTTGTTGTAAGTAAGTCACAAGGTAACTAGACCTGTGTGTAACAGTAGGTAGCTTGCATTGTACGGGGTCAATGACCGTACTATGTTCAAACGCAGAACAGCTATTGTTGTAAGTAAGTCACAAGGTCACTAGGCCGCCGCCGCTCTAAAACTAGCTACCTACCTACCTACCTACCTACGTGTGCGGTGTGTGTGCCTACGTTTCTTGTTTGCAAGGGTCTATAGCCTTGATTGGTTTTTACAGCTATTTGATTGAATTTTTTTGTTAGGAGATGTTAGGAGAAACAATGCTCCTATAAACATGCTTTTTTTTGCGTAAAGTGTTGAGCTGAACGGGACATGACAAAAAAAATAAATAATAATGATAATGATAATGACGAACCATACTGAATATGCATATGTCTCAATGAAATATTGTTATTGTTGTGTGTTCTTTATGGCGAAATAAATATCTGAATCTGAATCTGTTTGTTTGAGCGCGTATGTAACCCTCCCGAAGTTATTGACATAAATAACGAAGCACCTTATATAGGGAGTTAAAGCTGTTCGCGTCTATGACACCTCATGGTCCTTAAGTCACACGTGCCTCCTGGGTGGTGCCAAATGAACAGCAGTTAGCGTGTGGGAGATCTTCGGATCGACTGGGTTCGCGACCACACCCTGGGAGAATCAATTATTTGTTTAATTTTTATTTTATTTTTATTTATCTCTTTATTTCAGCCAACTAGGGCCATATTGAACAATACATATTAAATGTCTTAACCTAAGAACTAAAATTACTTTTTCTCCACTTGTGTCTGTACGGGTCCCAATATAGACCCGTATGCGTCATATTAGTCTGCTGACGCGGTGAATCAGGTGCGCGTAGAGTGGGCGCAGATTGCGTCCGCGGCACGGGCGTCGGCAGCGGCGCGGGCGTCGGCAGCGGCGCGGGCGTCGGCAGCGGCGCGGGCGTCGTCGGCGGCGGCGCGGGTTGCGTCTCCTGAATGTGCAGGACGGCAGTTGTAGACAGCTCCGGCGCGGCCTCAGCATACTTATGGCGCGCGACCTCACGATGAAGGTCGCGATTGTAGCGCCGGAACACCACCCCGGAGGGCCAAAACTCACTGCGAAGGAATGTCTTCACCTTCTCGGCAGGAATGCACAGATTGAAAGCGCAAAAGTTCGTGTCAGCCCAGTGAGAAGGAAGAGCCTCGACACTCTCAACTCGCTCACCCTTATCCTGGACGTGGCGGATGAGGTCCTCGATCTTCATGTCCTTTCGCAGGCGAGACACGTAGATGAGAGCCGTGCGGGGAGCTGCCTTCAAACAGCTCTCTTCAGGGGGCGCAGATCCGCGCTTATTGCACCTCTTCATTCTCTTCTTCCTGCTCTCGACGAGTACGAACCCGTCTTTGTCACGTGTAGCCTCCTGCCGACAGTCGGGACGCGGTTCCAAGCGCGGGGATACCATTGTTGTTTTCTCCACCGTTTTACTGATACGCTTCGTCATAGATCCGCGTCGCCTTTTCGGACGAGCGGCAACGGGGCGGGTGGGCAGAGGAGCGGGAGGGGTGCGCAGTGTAGAAGTCGAGGCATCAACAGCACCATCAGCGCTTACGTAGCATACCGGCGTCGATGTGCAATCGCTGGGTGACGACACTTGAGCACCTCGCCTGCGCATATTGATGTTGCGTACACTCAGCGTTTCGTTCGGTGTTCCCACTTGCGGAATGCGATCAGGCTGCAGAGACGGGGTTATCGGCCGGAGTGACTCGGAACATGACAATTTCTCAACTGCCTGTTTCAGCTGTTGAACTTCCGGGATGAGAGATGTTGGCCCCTACGCCGCTGTCGCTCCACAGTTTCCCTTCAGTTGAGCTATGTCCGCTTTTATGATCACCAAATCTTTCAGGAAGGCCGTAACGTCGACGTGGTCGAAGGACACAGGCGGCAACTTATTGAGGTCGTACGCCACGAACCTTGGCACGTCGTCGGGGTCTGTCTGCTTTAAGATGGTGATGATGTCCTGGATAGTCTTCTTCTTCCGATTTTCTCCCTTGCGAGTCGGCCTTCTTGACGGAATGCACGCACAAAGCAGAACTCTCGCGGTCTCAACGTCATCTTCGGTGAAGGCGGACTCACAAATCCGGATGATGCTGAAGGCTGATCTTCGGTGAAGGCTAGTACTTCGTTCACAACCATATTGCATTTATCGCACGCCATTTTCGCTTACTTCGCAGGTGCGTCTAGAGTGCATCGTGTGCGCGTCCGTCGCCGACCGATGCAAGCTCAGTACTATTATACCGCCATAACAGTTCACTGTGTTCCGGTGCACCTCCCGGGGACCCAAAAGCAGGTGGGGATGGCTGTGGTGAGGAGTAGGCCGACGCGGATTCGCTGTTCCGACGTGATGCATCGACACGGTTGACAGGGAGACTCGGTGAGACGGTTATTCCGCTGGCCGCCCGCCGGTGGTGTACCACCGGCGGGCCCCAATCGCGTCTAACCAACGCGAGAGGCTGCCCTGGTAAACCGGCGCATAATCCCGGAGTGGTCCGTCGTGCCGGTTGGTGAACGGAGTAGGGGTCCCGGCGGCCACTTCCGGGGGGAGGGGAGGGGGGGGGGACCGGGGGCCCTTCCGTCTTCCGTGTCGGCGCACCACTAACCTGAGCAGTAAGCGATGGTCCACGCTTTGCCCGTGAATCACCACAGCCACCCTTCACGCTCTTTCCCCCCCTCTTACTACAACCATGGCAGTACAAAGAAAGAACAACTTTCAATCAGCTGTGCACACCCCTACACCACTATTTAGCGTTGACTTGACCAACGTGCGGGGGTTGCACACCAATCTTAATGCCGTCAATCACCACGTGAAGAGGATGAAGCCAGCCTTGCTTTCTCGACGAAAACGCAAATATCTCGCCCTGCCGACACTTCTTACCTGCACCACCCCGGCTACACCCTGGATGAAGCCTTCCGCTGGCGAGCCGGAGTCTGCCTGTTTGTCAGGGCTGATATTTCCTGTCGTCGCCTGCGCTGCATTGAGGACTCCGAGCTCTCAATACTCTGGCCCCACGTGGATCTGGGAACGGTGTCGGGGGTCCCAATAGGTCGCACTCTGGCAATGCGGAGACAGCTCGGTTATTCGAGTACCTGAGTGGAGCGGTAGACAAAGTCCAAGAGCGGTTCCCCACCGCGGATTTGGGTTTCCTTGGAGACTTCAATGAACATCACAAGGCATGGCTAGGCTCCAGGAGAACTGACTTTGCGGGGAGAGCCGCCTACGACTTCGCCCTGACGCATGGCCTGTCTCAACTGGTGGACCAGCCCACCAGGCTGCCAGATATAGACGGTCATGGACCCTCTCTGCTGGATCTTCCGCTGACGACAAACCCCACTGGATATAAAGTCTCAGTGAGAGCCCCGCCGGGTTCTTCTGATCATTGTTTAGTGGGGTCCACGGTGTCATCTTCGCCTCCTCAGTCCCGTACTGGAGGAACGCGTCGAATTTGGCACTACGCGTCAGCAGATTAAGATGAGATGCGAGAACACTTCGCATCCTACCCTTGGAGAGAGATCTGCTTCAGTTCGGACGATCCGTCAAAATGCGGTAATACCGTTGCCGATGTGGTTCTGGGGGCATAGGAAATGTTTATTACCAGCGCCTCTGTCCACCTCGGTGGTAAAAGCCAACCATCGTACAGCCGCGACTGTGCTGATGCTGTCGCAGCTAAATGCACAGCTTATCGGGCATGGTCGCGTGCCCGTGCCGGACGTGAATCAAACGTATCCGAACAGACGATGGAATACAACCGCCTCTCCAGATCCTGCAAAAGGGTTATTGCCAGGGCCAAATTTGACTACATCGGCGACAGACTGAACCAGCACCCAACTGGGAGCTGTGAGTTCTGGTCTCTCGCCAAATCTGTCGAGTCGAATTTCTGCCGCTCCTCTCTTCCACCTCTGCAGTGTCCTGGAGGCTCACTTGCCCACTCCGCAAAGGAGAAAGCCGACTTACTGGTATCTCTCTTTGCGGGGAACTTCAACCTGGACGATGGGGGTGCCACTCCCCCAGCCATACCTAGGTGTGAGAACTCCATGCCGGAAGTACAGTTTCGATAACAGACTGTACTGGCGGAGTTTCTCTCCCTATACGTCAGGAAAGCGTGTGGGCCGGAATGGATTCCTGCATTGGTGTTAAAATAGTGTGCTCCCGAGCTGGCTCCAGTGCTGACGCGCCTATTCCGTATCTCCTACTCCAATGGCTGTGTGCCGGCGGTCTGGAAATCTGCGTTTGTGCAAGCGGACCCCAAAAAGGTTTTTTTTATTGACAGCGCGTCGTATGGCGCCGAGCCACCCATAAGGTGTCTAACGACGCCCATGGACATTCGGTCGTATGCGGGGGTTCCGAATGCCATGCCGAGCATTGCTTATGGTACCCATTCACGGCCCTCTTGAAAGACCCGAGACTGTACTTGGGGGGAAATATATGTGCAGGGAGAGCGTTCCAGAGTTTACCGGTTCTGTAGAGGAAAGATCTGCAGAATCGATTGGTACGCATCCGCGGTAAGTCCAGCGTGTAGGAATGCAATCCCTGCCCAGTGCGCGTGGTGCGAAGGTGGAAAGGGGACGGCGGGATCACATTAAACGGCCCCTCCGAGTACTCCTCACGGAATAAGCGATAGAATACACTTAGGGAGCCGACATCCCTACGGTGTTGCAGTGGTTCTAGATCGCAGGACACTTCGGGGTCACCTACTAGTCGCACGGTTTGACGCTGGATTGAGTCCAGAGGCGCAAGCTGGTATTTGGCAGAGCCATCCCACAGGTGCGAGCAGTACTCCAAGCAGGACCTGATCTGCGATTTATAGAGAAGCAGCTTTTGGTGTGAAGTACCGTCGCACCTTATTGAGTACGCCCAGCTTTTTAGAAGCCAGCTTGGCCTTCCCCTCGATATGGCGACGAAAGTTCAGGTCGTGCGACAGTTCGACTCCGAGGACCCCGAGGTGTTCACTTAATTTAAGCGACGTGCCTTGGAATGAAGGAACCGGTGTGAACGCCGCTCTCTTCGCACTGAACACGCGAACTTGTGTCTTGGAAGCGTTGAACTCGACCAAATTACTACGGCCCTATTCGGAAATAGAGTCGAGGGTGTGTTCGAGCTCAGACACAAGTCTTCGCCTCTTCTCATCCACAACATCCCGACTGGCTGAAGGGTGACTGGTGTAGGATCCGTGTGCCGTACTGTCATCAATGTATATTGTCCAGAGACAGCATATCATTGATATGCAGAAGAAACAGCGTGGGTGACAACACAGATCCTTGGGGTATGCCGGCGTTCACTGACATGTCCGACGAGCAACCGTAGTGCACGGTTGCTGAATGAATGCTACGCCCATGCAGGAAGTCGGCGAAGAAACAAGAAACAAGAAACAAGAAACGTAGGCACACACACCGCACACGTAGGTAGGTAGGTAGGTAGGTAGCTAGTTTTAGAGCGGCGGCGGCCTAGTGACCTTGTGACTTACTTACAACAATAGCTGTTCTGCGTTTGAACATAGTACGTCATTGACCCCGTACAATGCAAGCTACCTACTGTTACACACAGGTCTAGTTACTTTGTGACTTACTTACAACAAACAGCTGTTCTGCGTTTGGACATACAACGGTCATTGACCCCGTACAATGCAAGCTACCTACTGTTACACACAGGTCTAGTGACCTTGTGACTTACTTACAATAAACAGCTGTTCTGCGTTTGAAAATGTCTCGAAAAGTTATGCTAAAAACATATAATATTTTTTTTGCGTAACGTGTTTACTTGAGATGAATAACGAAGCACCTTATATAATGTCTTTCAAAATTAGTTAATAGTACGCTAAGAGAGGGTTCTGTATCGGAAATAGATCACTTTTGAAGAACAAATAATTTTTGTTCGCACAAAAACATTTTTTCTATGTAAAATGTAAAAAAAAAATTTCTTAATCATTTCAGTTTCATGCCAGGAACAAAAAAGTCTTCCAACACATAGATCCCTTTCTTTCAGAAATTGTGAAAAACCACAATTTTAGTTTTATTAGTATGGAATAGAAAGAATTTGATTTTTTTTACCAACTTACACGTGTTATGTCATAATGATAATTAAGACTTTTTTGTTACTGTTATGAAACTGAATCGATTAGGCTATAAAAATCAACCACCTATTTTTTTATTTTATTAAATACATAAAACAACAATATTTTACATTAAAAAAGAAGCCCAAAGTCCAAAAAAAATGTATATAGGTTTCCACCCCATTTCGTACCCTGCTGCGAACCGGTTAATATTAGAGGTCCAAACCGGTTCTGAACCGGTTTTTAGGCTTCAGGGTTCGGGTTTTTTTGAACCGGTTCGCGACCAAACTGGTTCGCTCGTTAAAAAGGTTCTTCGAACCGGTTCGGAGAACCCGAACCCCATTTCGAACCGGTTTTCAGTCCCTGGTTAGCACACACCGCACGCCAACTTCAGCGGCGCGCCAGGGGCGGCGCGGCGCAGCATGGACGCAGAGGAGGGGAAAATGCCGCGTCTCTCGCCTCCCGCGGCCGGCCGCTCCTCTGCGCACCGCGCCCGTCTTGGCCCGCTTGTTTTTTAAACTTGCCGATGGATTTTTTGTTGGATTCTTTTGCAAATAATTTTCTTCAAAATTCTTAATCATAATTGTACAATAAAAACGGACGGAGGAATTTTGCGGAACGGAGTTTCGGTCGTCACCTTGAAAAAAAATGATGCATATAAAAAAGTTGTTGGATTCTTATGCTTATTGATGTACATAATAATACTAAGGTATATTCCGATTAAAGAACCGACTGAGCAATTTTGCCGAGAAAAATATAGTAAAAAAACACATTTTGTTTTTAATTCACTATTTCCATATACAAAAAATGTTGGATTTATTTACGTACTTATTCATATAAATAATACCTACCCTATGGCGAAGTAACTTTGGACGGAGCAATTTGTCTATAGGAGTTATATTAAATTTTCACTTTTCTTTGAATATACCCAACTTCCCGTAAAAAAAAATGTTGGATTATTTGTCAGTCGTAATTCCGAACATTACTCCAAGATATTATCAAAGTTTCATTGACTGAGGAATTAATGTATGGGTCTCCATACATCAAAACTCCTGGTTGACTAGTGTAAAAAGGGAATATATGATCTTTCAGTTCTTGAACACATTGTGGTAGAAATAAATTAATGATGAAAAAAAAAATTCCTTAGCCAGAGCCAACCCAATACTCAGCACCAGGAGTCGCTACTGATGATACCCACCGCATGTACGCACATATTTACCTAGTTCTATAAATAGTGAATACTGACTGATGAGACCTACTTGTTTAAATTCACATTTGCCGCCGACCTCGATAATGATACGGCCAGCCTTGATAGGCGTGACGTAGTGGTTGATGGGGCCCTTGCCTCCTCCCATGCGCTGGCCTTGACCTTTCTTGGTGACGGGTTGCCACGGTGGGTCCACTCGCCATATGGCAAACATGTTCTTCTCATCCAGTCGCCGAATTATCCCCATACGTATCATCTCAAAATGTTCAAACCTGAGTCTTCCACCACATCGAGCCTGCAGACAAAGCAGACTAGGTTGTAGATAGGAATCTTCTATAGTTTTGTTATGACCATACATATTAATTTTGGGTGGTACTTTTTGGATTTAACTAAAATCATAATCTGCATGTGAAACCAGTGAAACTGAATAATTTTTGACCTGTAACTTTTTTTTAATGTAAAATGTTTCCATTCTTTCGGCACTTTTGTATGAAAAAAGTGAACAAAATAATTTTTCAGAATAAAAAATTACAAAAATTCCATGAGAGATCATCCAAAATGTAGAATCATCCCCTTTCGGGTGCAACCTCTTATTAATACAACACCGTGTACAGATAGACGAGCTTGGAGCCACATTCTTCGCCACCTGCCACTGTACAACACTGCTCAGACATAAAATGATAATATCACTATGCTTTAGTTAGGTTAATTTTATAGAGGCAAACTAGCGTAGCGTGTGGTGAGTGGTATAATGTTGTTGTAATTAGACTGAAAGAATCTGTACATTCTAAATGAACATACAAGTTATTACATACCACAATTCCAAACTGCTTCAGCTGCAGAGTGTTGTGGAGCTCCTCTGGACCTCGCATATAGCGTAGACGCTTCTGCATTTTCGGCGGCTTCAAGTTGGATGGGAACTGCGGTACTTTCTCATAAAACTTCAACCTTGGCTTTTCAGGTATAACAATATCTGCAAACAATATCATAATATACATATAAAGTTTACGATAGTATGGGGCTATGCTTTTTGATAAATTCTATACACAAAACGAAATTTAAATACAAAACCATTCAGTGAATTCTCATTTAGTAACATTGTCGTAAAACTATTTGACCTATGAACATATATTCAGCAGTAAGACCCGGAACTGTGTGATTATTTAAAAAATACATTTAAAAAATACATCCACTTGTTTCTGAGCACCGCTCCCACACACTGAAGGTAAACTGAGAGGAGATGGATAAATAATGAAATCCTATTGGTTGTTTTCAACACATCTCCTCTTCTCTCCGCCCATCTCCGCTTTGGTGGATTTCGGGGTTAATAGCGAGTAATTGTGATTGTGCGTACAATTGAGGTTTGTAAGAAAATAATAAGAACATTTCACTTACGGTCATAGTTGGGAGGAGGAGGGAAATATTTGATGCCACAGCTCGGCAACATCAGTACTGATTTACTGACCGATGAAACTAAAATAAAAATGTGTTCAATTAAATCCAATTTTTTTTAATATTCATAGAGTATGTATATTTTTGTAAATTGTCACGCTGCGTGTAGGATCTCTGCTCAAGAATCCTCGAACTCGAGAAGACTCGAGAAATTCACCTTGGTTTGAGACGAGAAAAATAAAGCCGTGCCTCGAGAATTCTCGAGGCACCAATTCAAAGTATTCGACATAAGTTTTTACGCGTAAAATCGTCCGCGCGCTCACTGCGCGCTTGTCGCTTCACTCACACACACACACGCGTGTTAGTTAGAAGCAACAACAGCTTGTGAAACCATAATTACTGATGATACAGATGAAACAGATGGTTCTACGTTCGAGGTATTGCTCCAGAAAGCCATTCAAAAAGTTGATAGCACTCTGGAACGCTCAAATGCTCAAGTGACGATAAGTTTGATCAGGAAAAAGTTCAACATATTTGAATCTACAGGAAAACGCACACTTAATCTCGACAATCTATTCAAAGCGGTAATGACAGTCCAGCCGACTTCAACTTCAATGAGTAGAAAGTTTTTTGTTTCTGGATGATTATATTACATGTAGATGTCTGGATTAAGACGCACATTTTTAGTTGCTTAGTTAGTTCTCTGTTCCTAATTCTTATTAAGATTTGATTATTGAATGGTGTTGTGTTAGAAGTTTTTTATGTTTCGTTCGTTCCTTTTTAGTAAGTGCAGTTGGTGTAATAAAAATACGTTGATTTCGTATTTTTTTTGACTTTTTTTCTTTAAATTTTAAACCACTATTGGTTTTTTGTTTGAAAGCCTCGAGACTCGAGAAGACTCGAGATTTTAGCCTCGAGAATTCTCGTGCATCGAGAACGAAAATAGTTCGAGAAATCAGAAACCCTAGCTGCGTGGCTTGCCAGGGAGACCAGTTTCACACATACACTCTCATAGCTTTCTAGGGTTGAATTGACTGTTACCATAATCATGGAAATTTACTGTATTCATGGTAATTTCATTAAAGCAATAATAATGAATTTGATAAAAGTAAGCAAAACGAGATGAGCTGATTTGACTTATTGCCACTGGATATTTAACAAACAAAAAAAATTGCGACACCCAGACTGGCTACTGGTCTGACATGGCCACTTCCTAGAGTGTTTTTTATAAGCCGGAGGCGCGGAGGGTATGCAGCCCCCATCCGCCGTAACGAAGCGCCTCGCCTCCGCAGTTTCGGCTTTTTGGTCGCCTTTGGAGACCAGCCTCAGCCGCTCTGACTCACACGGGTACCTGCGCTTTGTTACACAAGGACGGAGGGGCTGCACTTCCCGCAGCGCCGGAGAAGAGGCAATCCTACTAAGTCGCTACTGAATTTTTTTATTTTTTGGCCCCCGTTTTCATTTCACGACAGGCTCGCCACTTCTCACCTTGGCACGGTACTTCCACCGAGTCAGGGACGTATTTATAGCTTCCACATGGGGGGTGTTCTGACGAAATAGGGATCGGCTCAACGCAATAAGATTCTAGTGTTCCTGTTGAGTCGTTCTGTATTTCGGCCTAGAGGGGTACCGATAACTGAAAGTTCTATAATAGTGTGGCAGCCAATTCGACAAAAAAAATTGTATATACAGGGTGGTCGGCACATCGACCGACAAAATTTTTTTAAGTAGGGTAATTTGTAAAATTTAGACCTATGATAGCTTTGGTCAGATGTCGCGTGGTATCGAGATAATTATTTTTTTTTCTTTATTGTTGAAAATTACCAAAATCCCAGCTCTAAACTTTTTTGTTTTTATTATTGTATCAGCACGAAATAAAATTTATTGAATTTTACGATGTATCCCTGTTCTAGAAAAAATATTATTTGATGAAGTTAATACCATAAAAAGGTCTTATGACCTCCAAAAGTCCCGAGAACGAGTAAAAAAATGACGCCTGTTCTGTCTCTGTCCCTAATTTAGACCACATAGTAAATTATTTGTATAACATGTGGTATACCGTTGGAAAGGGCGTAAACTAGCAAACTTTTTAAAAGAAAATGAAGCTATCAATTGGTGCAAGTTTTTTTTTTTAAATAAAAAGAAATTAAAAATCTTTCATATTTTTACTCGTTCTCGGAACTTTGGGAGGTCATAGGACCATTTCATGGTATTAGCTTCATCAAATAATATTTTTTCTAGAACAAGAATACATCTTAAACTTCAATAAATTTTATTTCGTGCTGATACAATCATAAACAAAAAAGTTACAAGGGTTTAAAACTGGGATTTTGGTAATTTTCAAAAATAAAGAAAAAAAATCTACAGAACTCACACTACGCGCAACTATCAAAGGCATTGAAAATGTAATTTAGAAATATAGCACACGATAAAATTTTACAAATTTGCCAATAGGAATTAATTCTTTATCGTACTTACGATAAAGTGAACGGAGCGCAGACTGACCTCGCGCATAAGGGACCCGCTATCGCCTACAGTTTTTGTCCGCCCACCTCCTAAGATGGCTCAAACTGTAGCTTAATTCAATCGCGAGATTAAATTTTTTCCGTTATTTAAATAGCGAGCTCAAAGAAAAATTATTGGGAAATTCTCGATCCAAGTCGGCGAAATTTTTTTGAATTTTTGACAAATTTTGGAAAATCTCAATAAGTTACAGATCGATTTTGGGAATTCAATTTGCACTTTGAAGCCCTCCGGCAGACGAACATTTTGACATATGGCCCATCCACGTACCTCTCATATCTGCGAAACTACAGGCAAAGGTCACAATTTCATAAATCAGGGGCACTATCCTCGATCACGAAAACATAAACATTTTCAATTAATAAATTAATAGGAATTCATTCTTTATCGAACTGACGATAAAGTGAACGGAGCGCAGACTGACCTCGCGCGTAAGGGACCCGCTACCGCCTACAGTTTTTGTCCGCCCGCCTCCTAAGATGGCTCAAACTGTAGCTTAATTTAATCCCGAGATTAATTTTTTTTGGTTTTTTGATAGCGAGCTCCAAAAAAAATTATTGGGAAATTATCGATCCAAAGTGAACAGAGCGCAGACTGACCTCGCGCGTAAGGGACCCGCTACCGCCCACAGTTTTTGTCCGCCCGCCTCCAACGATGGCTCAAACTGTAGCTTAATTCAATCCAGAGATACCATTTTTTCTGTTTCTTGAATAGCGAGGTCATTGGGAAATTCTCGATCCAAGTCGTCGAATTTTTTTTTAAATTTTAACAAATTTTGGAAAATCTCAAAAAGTTACCGACAGATTTTGGGGATTCAAATTGCACTTTAAAGCCCTCCGGCAGACGCACATTTTGACATATGATTCATCGGCGTACCTCTCATATCTGCGAAACTACAAGCAAATGTCACAATTTCATAAATCGGGGCACTATACTCGAACGAAAACATAAACATTTTCAATGTTAAAATCGTATATCGATACCACGTGACATCTGACAAAAGGTACCATAGGTCAAAATGTTGCAAATGACCCCACTTACCTACAAAAAATTTTTGCGGGTGATCTGCCGAACACTCTGTAGTATAGGATGAAGTTTGAAATTTCATTATATCTAGTGTAAACTGCGTGTCGAAGGGGGGGGGTCCGGACCCCCTAAACCCCCCCCTTATATACGTTGGTGCACCGAGTCATGAAGGAGGTGGGTCTTCTTGCCTTACTTGCTGCTCGATCGATTTGAATAAAGATAAATAAATTAGAAATAAAGAGAGTGAATGAAGAATAAAAAAAAAAGTACAATTAAACAAATACCAAAAACAATATAATAAAATTTATTTCGTCTAAACCATTTATTTAATAAATAACAAAAAAGTAATACTAATAACTAAAGAAATAAACCTACCTAACAAACATTAAAATAACTATCAAAAGGGGCATTTTCAAATGTTCCTAGAACACTTGCTGCATTACCCCGCTGGATGGCAAGGCTTACCCTTTGAATGAAGTAGGCCCTTGATTGCGGGACGCCAGTTGCGTCCACCAGCAGAGGCCCAAGCCTCTTCAAGAAGCTTTTGGCTTCACTGCTCCACGGACCGAGGGTTTCAACCGCAAACGCAACAAATTCGAAATCTTGAAAAATATTTGAATATTTGTTGCGTTTGAGGCTCTCGGCTCCGGCCGCGGCCGCGCCAGCCGCTCTTGAAGAGGCCCGAACGTGACTTGGAGCCAATGTGTCGACACAAGTGGCGTCCCACATCAATGACCTACCCTTAGCCCATGGCACCAGGGTGATACCATCGGGCCTCTTGCCATCCAGCCGGGAATAACCGCAAGGTTCTAGGATGCACGGTATGTTTGCTGTCAAAAGCGTGGACTTTATAATAAAATTTAAATTTTGATGCCTGGAGTTTCTACCTGCACTTTTGATACATGATAGTCCGTGGTGGCCATATATGTCGACTGGTGACCCACACACACAAATATGACTTTCACAAATTTTGAGGCCTAAACGAAGTGCAACCGAAATTTTGGTGGTTTTCTGATCTAATAAAGTCCCTAGGTGACTCGATGGGTAAGCTTCAAGCCACGCTCCAGATTCTTTTTCTGAAACCGCCAAAATACGTGCACGATTAATTTCATTACAATTTTCAAGGAGAATGTTATGTTTCATTTTGACTATTGGAATATCCCACTTGGACTGGGCGACAGCTTGGCTTGGACACGGTGGTTGTTCGTCGGGACAAAGCACCTTCCAAGCAGAAACGGCTTCTTCGAAGTACGAAATCTCAAACTCACATAGTGAGGGACTTAATATCGAACCAATGAGAGCTGACGTACTATTAATTGAAGAAATGAAGGCCGGTAGACAAATATCCTCCACCTTTCTCAGACCGATTCCACCGTATTTTACGGGTAAAGTTGCTTGTTGCCAGGACGAATCAGACAATTTCGAATTCAGCAATTTTTCCAAGTTACAACGCAGAGAGTTATCAATTGAATTAATCAAATCGTTTTCCTTCCAAATCGGACTTGAGCGCAGAAAATAAGTGAGTTTCGGCATGTATATACAGTGGCGAAGCAAAAATAAAGCCATATGTGTATTAATGTCTTCCAATCGTTCACAAAATTTCGATATCGTCTCTGTTTTCTTCTCAATCAGTGGGCGTATACCTTCGGAAGTAACTGGAGCACCAAGAAGATAAAAGTTATCGTTTTCTAGAACTTGTATGTTTGGCGCTATTTCGTTGAACTTCTTAATAATTTCATCTTTTTCATCGTCCGATTTGAAAACATAAATTTCACATTTTGAAAAATTTAAATCAAGCCCGATTTCTTTGAAAGCAGTGATTATTGTATTTAAGTCTGTCAATACTGTGTCAACTTTCCCGCCCAAAGTTCCGTCGTCCAGGTACCATATATTCAGCTCTGAAGTTATTTGTTCAATAATACTATGGATTGACAGACTGAATATAGCCGGGCCCAGTGGATCTCCCTGCTGGCAACCAACGCTTGATGAAATTGGATCATTTTGATTGTAGAACAGATGAGTTGGTGAAGCATAGCATTGCCAGAGGTATGGGTAAATTTCGGGGATATTGTTTTGTATGGAATTGAGCATTGAGTCTCGTTCTAAACTGTTAAAGGCATTTTTTACATCGACTTTTATTATAACTTCAGCTTCTTTTTTTCTTGTTTTGTATGTTCGCACTGAGTGTACCGCTGCTTCACATCCTCCCTTGGTAGCAAAGCCTAGCTGTATTGGGCGAAATTTGGAGCCAAGCTTTCTGTAGATGCGGTTGCAGGCCAGTTTAGAAACCAATCTTCTGAAAGTACAGCCGACAGCTATTGGACGAACGCCACCACATTTTTTGTTTAAGGCAAAAAGGCTGGCCCCATACAGAAAAGGCACAAACGAAGCAATGACTTTGCCGGAAAGCATCAGGTTACATAATTTAGATAATTCTATTAGAAGTTCTGTACCCGCAACACCATTTGAGGTTGATGTTAGATCTTTCAAATGCTGTGGTCTTAGACCGTCGATTCCACCAGCAGAACCATTTGGAAATGATGCGATTGCTGCTGCCACTGCTTGTTCGGTCACTATCATGTAATTAGGTTCGGCTGTGGGTGGATCTGGTAGCTGGAGTAGACGAGACGGCGTAGGGTGTTTGTCTTTCAGAGCATTATACGTTTCTGAGCAATCAGTTGCAAGGTCTTCCTCCGATGACAGTAGACGAACAGCGCCTCGAATGTCACCGTCTGAAACTTTATTCTCCACACATTTTAAAAGATTACATCCGGATTTTCGTAGCCTCGTTGTCTGTTGAATTTGGCCGTAATCATGTAACCGACTCTTTATTTTGCTGGTTAAAGATTTAGGATTCTGTTTGCTTTGTGGTTCGACGTTCAAGACTGTGTAAGTGAATAAGAAAAGTTCCTCCCAAGAATTTTGAGTGTTGTTATCTATGCACGATTTGATAACTTCCTTTAGTTTGGAGGCAACTGCAAATCTAGCTCCACGGGGGATTCTCCTTATGACTGGAATGTTCACTTTGTAACTTCGTAATTTGTGTAAAAATGTATCACTCGCTCCATGATGCTGAGTTGAAAAGGTTACGGTGTCCAAATTTAGATGAGGTTGTGATGAATGTATCTGGCTAGGGCGGTGGCATCTTGAGCTATGAATTTTGAGTCCACGCTCACCTCGGAAATATCGAATGTCCGCACAGAGAGGACAGCGGATCTGTGGATTGTGTTGAAGTTGCGTCGGGAGTTGCGAGGAACTGTCAGATTGAGCCAGTAAATTTTGTGTAGCGGTCTGATGTACGACACTCGTTTGGTCAGTTGAAATCATTGATTATTACCTACCCCAAATAAAAATAAAATACTATTAAACAATAATGTAAGGACTAAAAGTAAATAAATAAAACTTAGCAGAAAATGACAAGGAAAAAATACAGTTGACAGTTTTTAAACAATTTAAACATCTTTTAATAAAAAATATATAATTAAATATATATATCTATATCTTATATCTTATATCTTATATCTTATATCTTATATCTTATATTTATATCTTTTTATATAATAAAATAATTTACTTATCTAAGCTAACAAACGATTTTACACAAAGTCTTTTGAAGTTAAATATATTGTATGTATGTATGTATGTTTTCATTTCCGCAGACTAAGTCTTTTCTAAAGGCAGTGTTTTGGGGTCCTTTATGGTTTTATTTGTTTATTAATTTTTTTACTAGTTGTTTGTAATGGAAACCCGCCCCCGGTGCATTTCAGTTTTCCATTTCATCGTACAATTTGTTTGTTGTGTTGTCTCGTGAAAATATAATATTTGTAAAAACTTACTGGAAAATAATGTTTCAAAGCAACGTTTGGCGAGCATCTTATTAATTTATTCTACAGTTTCGAAATATTTCCGTGCTTTCTTATGTGCTTGCTTTTATAAACCAACACGATTTTAGGTTAGCTGTCATTGTCATCATTTTTTTCTATTTTTATCCTTCCTTACGGAAAGACAAGGGTCGTTCGACCATACAGGCAAATCTTGTCATGCATGTCGAGCTGCTTTACACACAAGGTAACCAACAAATACGCTTTATTTATGAAGAAATTTATATATTGAGTGATATAATAAAAAAGTTCAATTTTTTTTTACAAACAATGTGTAAATTTCTTTAAAAAATATCAAAGTCAAAGTTACTGAGAAAAAAAAAATCTTAAATTTTACAAAGTTTTTTGCGTTTTCTCAACATTTTGTTTTTTCTGGTTACGCCCTTTTGCCTTTCTGCCATCGATATAACAAGGCCAGATGCACTAATTTAAGAAATGATTTTATAGGAAGGTGAATGAAGTGCCTTATGTTTGAACAAGGGTTAGTTAGAACCTAAATATTGCTGGTTTGCACTTACCTCGGCCCGCGCTTCCGCACTTCGCGCCTCACCCTACACCCGCTGACGCCAAGCCTTGGAGTAAATGCAGGGCGTTAGCGGGTGTAGGGTGAGGCGCGAAGTGCGGAAGCGCGGGCCGAGGTAAGTGCAAACCAGAAAAAGACAAGTTATTTTATGTGGTTTGACCGTTTGAACTACCGGTTTGACACCTGAAAGACTTCCTGGCTCCTTCCTTGGCTCCTTTGGCTCCTTTCGTGAACACTCGGCTCGAAACGAAACGTAACAAAAACGGCATGCCATGCACTGCACCGCCTCAACATAGTTAGGTTAGGTTAGGTTAGGTTATTATAAATTATTATATTCCAACAAAACATTACTCTTACTAGGTACCACCAAAACATCACTCATACTCATACACCCACTCATTACTCATACCACACAAACCACTTCGTTTCTTTCGTACATGTGAAAACATATAGCGCAAGACAAGAGTCAATCCTATTCCTTTGTTCTGTCGTGTGCCAGACCGAGCGCTACGCTACTTCTGTTACGCTACGGTTGTCTTTGGTTTCGATATAGTCTGTCTGTGGTTTCGTTACTAGGTAACGAAGGAAAGCTATGGCATGGCGCCAACTCGGAAACTATCAAAACGTTTATTTACGTGGAGCTTGGAACTGGATGTAAATATTCAATATGCTTCAAGATAGAAGTGTGCCAATATCGTACCTATCATTTTCAGGCCGTAAGCATAGAATAGATATTAGTACTGGCGTCCAAGTTGTAATTTTAATTTTATTTATTGTCGATGTCGATGCAGGTTGCTCATAAACATAAACCAGGCACCTAATTTTTAAACTAGAATGATAATGGTTCCAGGTTCCGTGTGTGCTTGCTCACTAAATCTTCAGAAAACGCTTTACCTGAATGTTTGTATTTATCCTGTGTGGGGTGCAGTTATTGCTTTCTTTCTTAACTCCAGGGTGAGTAATATTTAGATTTTTTTTTTTTTATGGAACCTGACACGGTTGGCTACATCACCTACAACATCCGTGATGTCAGCCCATAACACAGGGTGAACTAGGTGCCATGTCAGTGCTTCCCTTCATTTCATGTCGGCTACACTAAACTGGACGGAAAACACGAGGTAGGTAGGTACCTATACCTATATAAGTAGGTACCTATCAAGTAGGTATTTAGACTAAAAATATTTTCTTTCACAAAGTACTTATGCTTTTTTAACCGACTTCAAAAAAAGGAGGAGGTTCTCAATTCAACTGTATTTTTTATTTTTTTATTAAGTTTGTTACCTCAGAACTTTCGACTGGGTGAACCAATTTTGAAAATTCTTTTTTTATTTGAAAGCTAGTGCTTCCCGTGGGAAGCACTAGCCTAATGGGACCACCATTTCAATTTGGTCAAGATCGGATCGGAAAGCGAGGCGGAATTGCGAGGCCGAAGGTCTCGCGATTCCGCCGAGTACATTAATAGCAAAAAATTACTAAAAAAACTGTGAAATAAAAAAATATTTAAAAAAATATAAAAACCGCATTCAAAAATGTATGAAATAAAAAAAAATCGAACCCTAGAGTTGAAGGCGGTGCTAAAGCAAGTAAAAATAACCGACCGCCTTCAACTCTAGGGTTTGATTTTTTTTTCATACATTTTTGAAGGCGGTTTTTATTATTTCTTTTTTAAATAGTTTTTTAGACAACCATACAAACAAAAAACATAAGTACCTGTACCTTCCGGGGCGGTATAGATACAATCCCCGGCCGGCAGTCATCTAACGTTCTTGCCGGCAGTATAGATGAACATCGAGCTTTAGAAAGAAACAACTCGGTTGTTGAGCGCCGTCACTATCGCACGTCTCTGTGCGACAAGGACGACGTTCTACAACCGGATTGTCTCTTTCTAACGCTCGATGTTCATTATCATTATTTACTGCCGGGTACTGTATAAGATTTGGCATCACCCACCCACCTGCAATCTCATACATAAGACAATTTATGAATGATGATGTAGAAAAGACTAATGTTATGTTAGTTATGCTGTGCTAATTTATACTGTCTTTTCTACATAATAATCATGGACACTGCTCTGCAGCACCCGTCACAGAGAAGAAAACTAACATTGTTGTTGACATTGAATTTTTGAGAACACACCGTTTCTCTCTTCCCTCTGTCGCACAAGTAGAGTGTGGAATTTTCTATCAGCGAGTGTGTATTCCGATACTTTCAACCTGGAGGTCTTCAAACGTTGTAATATCAAGTTGGATAGCACTTCATTAGTCTGCAGACCTGCAGACGTAGTGCCTCGTCAAGGGTGGCTTTGCAAGCTGAGGCATATTTAGCTAGTTCGAGTACCTACCTTTGGTCCCCTGGAACAGCCACCTATATTGCTTTTATAAAAAAAAGAGTGCCGGGACTCGCGGTTCATGCGTAAACATCATTCGTGAGTGTTGATTGATGCGTCACTGTGACTGTTGCCAGGGCGCAATTCATTCCAGCCCCGAAAAATGCTCGGTGCCCCGGTATACTCAGATGTTGACTCAACTCAATGTATATGTACACTGTACACGTAAAGTGTCTGTCGACGTTCTAAAAATAAGTGCCTCTGTTATGACAGGTTATTGAAGCGAAACTTGCACCTAGCGTGACAGTGGGAAGGGTCCTTATAAACGTTTTTCACGATGAGTGGAATACCTACGACGTCGGCAGATGTTGAGCGTACATTCATTGACATACCACCCCGGAACATGCAATAATAATTAAGTGCTAAAATAACTGCTGCAATCATGTTAACAGTAGTTTATTAATAGGTACTTAGATAATTTTAAATGATTGTGTCCAAAATCTTTTTAATTCAGATTTTCCATATTAAATTACAGTTTTACAACCTCGGAATGCTGTCCAGATATTTATCCGCTGCTGTACTCGCTGCATCGATTTTCATTGAAGTAATTCGACTTTATCTCGGATATTGCGGTAACCTCTACAATCAAGTAATTACTAATTACACATGATTAATCCATACTTACAAGTTACAATAAGTCAATCTCTTCCATTTTCATGCAAACTTTGGTCTCTGAACTTATACTTTTAAACTTGTTTTCATGTAGGTAATTAATAAGCATAAAACATAAACATATGATTGAATATTAACATAATTCATGTAATGTGTGTTCTTTCGTCTGCACTCTGATTTGTTTTCAGGTGCCAGAATTAGCCGGTTTCTGGATGCTGACAATACTGATGCAGATTCCGCTGATGAGTTTCTTCTTATTCAATCCGTACCTAGAGAGTACACCTACTGAGTTAACTCTTCATACCACACTCTATCTGCTATTGTTAGCTCAATTCTTTTTAGGATATTTTGCTTTAAAACAAGCTTCGGCTCATGCTAAGAGCGTTTACCTTTCCTATTCGAAGATGTCTAAAGATTAATTATGTTATGGTGAAGTTTCGTATAGGTAAAATATCTGATAGATAAATTCAGCTCAATCTTACTCGTGTATTAATACCTACATATCTGTAACACAATAGTACATATTTGATAGATTTTCACAACAGTCTACCATATAGAAATTGCTAGATATACTAAGTAGTAAACTGTATTACCTACCTAATAAGAAACCATTAGAGATATATATATATATATATATATATATATATATATTATATATATATATATATATATATCACACACGCTGAATCCCGATAATCGGGGTAAGCAGAGTAATCGGTGTTGTGCTGCAAGTACTCTGGTCAATTACAGCACAACACCGACCACCACGTTTCGCAAAGTATTCGAACAAGATTAAATCGATCAAGCAGCAAGTAAGGCACGAAGACCCACCTGCTGCATGACTCGGTGGAAGTACCATTAGATATGTACTCAAAATATAAACTTAGACCACTTTAGCAGGTGTGCAGGCAATAAATAAAACAGTAATTTTAAGGTCTATTTATTTATTCTCATAGACACTGCTTATATTAATTATAATTATTACCTAAATAATTAGGCAAGATTATATAAATTCACACCACACTCATTAGGGTTTTTATGTTACAATATATATATGATGCCCTATGTGATTTGATTAGTCACTCCAAATATAATATTACCTATTGCTAATAGCCTCTGTAAAAATGTAGGTATCTCTCTGTTTTATATGTATTTTATACTGACTTGTGTTATACAATGATACTATAGCTTAATACTTCAATCACTTTGATTCTTGTTATTTTTATCTTCTAGTCTAGATGACTAGTGTGCATAATTTTTTTTATGTGAATTTTACATTTAAAGTTGCAAACGCAAATTCTCTTAGGTCCCAGACATTGAGACTAGAAAAAACGAGCCAAGTGTGAGTCGGAATTGCGCACCGACGGTTCCGAACCACACATATAATGCACACCAGTGTATTTCTTTTAAATCAGTTTTTTAAGTACTCCGTCTCTACAGAAGATATTAGAGGAAGATTTTTGTTTCAAAATGTTGGTAATACTTGCATCAATGCTGTAAAAAATTAATTATTTCCACTAAGAAAAACATGACTTAAACATGACCCTGTCAACCGTATTCACCCGTACTCCTCTTTCAAGCAAGGCGCCGCTTTCGCTGGTTGGAGTAGGATGGAACATAATCATAAATTAGGTTTTTATGTTTTTATTCCAAAACTACAGATCGAAACAAAAAAGTAAAAAGCTACAGACTTTGATATATATTCAACACATTAAATATATTTTTTCCAAAGCCTTGATTTGGTCACGTTGCCTTAAATACGTTTTTATAACTAAATTCAGAGGCATGTTCATGATTTTTTTCTATCGAGCGAAGTGTGTTTTTAAAAAGCTATCGATCTGCACTGATAGATGAAGTTTTACATATATTAAAACTGAATCTGTCAGGTAAGTAATATTGGCAGTACACTTCTTGAAATTCGAGTCAGACGCAGTCTCTCATCACCTTAAGTCAATAATTAATAACGCACAGGGCGTTGTAGTATACGAAAAAAGTAATGTTGTTTCTATTGGAAATACTTAATTCCTACCGACTCAGTGGTGCGGTCGGTCGACTGATCTTTGTGATCAAAAGTAGACCTGGGCGCGGTCAGTACTTGGATGAACTGAAATGGCATCTAGTTCACCAAGGTGTTATGGGCAGACATCATGGATGTTGTATTTGATGTAGCCAACGGTATCAGTTTCTATAAAAAAAAAACAGTTTTCTTTAATCTTTATTTCAATAGGACTACAGTCGCAAGGCGGCTACCTTGCGACTATGCCAGCCCCATAGTGAAATATTGGAAATGTGTATTTTATGAGCGAATTAATGATATTTGTAGGTGTTGGCCGATGAGCGACGGGACGAAGGAGCTGGCCCTAGTCAGTAGTCAATAATACAGTAGTAGTAAAAGTTGTGCTGCTATTACAAGTTACACGTTTAGTTCTTCTTTTACATTAACATTTTCAACTGGTAGGTATCTGGTTAAATTACCTTCGGTCAATTAATTAATTAAGTAACTTAAATAATTAAATAATTATGTTAAAAATAATCAAATGCTATTTTGATCATCAAATTAATGTTATTGAAATGTCTGTTTACAGTTTGATGTGATGTGTACCTATCTCTTACATTTTAATTTTAATACAATAGATACGCTCGCTTCCATTTTTTTCGCTTACTTCTCATCACAGGTTGACTGGAAGAAATCACTAGCATGCAAATGCCTTTGCATGCTATTATTGATTTTGTTTATCTAGTTTCTTGTATATTTCTATTGTTGGGTTTCGTATCCGGTACGGGACCCTATTACTAAGCCACGCCGTCTCTCTGTCTGTCTGTCCGTCCGTCCGTCAGTCCGACTGTCCGAGGGCTGTATCTCTTGAACTGTAATACATTGAAATTTTCATAAAATATGTGTTATTATGGCCGATATAACAACAAATAATAAAAATAAGAAAAAGTAAAAAATTCAAAGAGGTTCCCATAGAAGAAACCAAAATGTGTATGGCGCTATCTACCGAATACAGTATGAAGCATTTTAACAAATCATGACATTTAACTAATATGAAGCATTTCATAACACGCCATAGATGGCGTGAGTGGCGCTAACCATGACATGGCTATACGGAACCCTCGGTGCGCGAGTTCGACTCGCACTTGGCCGTTTTTTTTTTCTGTATGTTTTCTTCCTGTTTTATTTTTTTATTATTGGTTAGTTAAAGACTTTCTATCCTATCCTCTTAGTACACCGTCAAGGCACTAATCTGTTCAGTAGGTGCCTACAGTCTGCATCAAAAGTACATACACATACACCCGTAGAACACATCCCCACAGATATCGCACTAGATTACAATTTTTTTCTTTAATTTTGTCGTTTTGTACACCACTGACAATATTCACTGTCAATCCCACTGTAATATTTCTTTGAAATAAACCATAGAGCACCGAATAGCGCGCCCCCTAGTGACAAAAACCATAACATTGTCAAAATTCACTGTGGATGTTCAATACATTGGTCATATCTCTGAGGAGGTTCAATACCTACCTGACGATAACCAAGGAAAAAATAAGAGCAAAAAGAAAACCATGTAATTAGATTGCTGCAGCACTAATCATACAAGTAGGTACTTATTGGCTTGCATGCATACCTACATAAATACAGCACGCTGAGATGCGGCATCCAGTGGTCCAGGTTTCTGCCTACAGATGTAACTGTGTTCACTTTTCGAGCCGACTGTGATTATAAACATGCACAGAGAGCATTTCTTCCTAAGAAGAAAGGTCTGGAATACAATTACACGCTATCGCCATGGTGACATCACAGCGTCAGCGGCCTGAGTGGGGCGTGTTGTACATAAATTTTATTTTTCTTTATAACATACAAAAATACATTAATAATTAGTTTTCTTAAATTATTAGATTTATAAAAAAAAATATTTAAATGAATGCACAATATTAAAAACATTGAGCAGAAAAATTAATACCTGCTGAAAAAAAATTATTCTTGATCTTGACATAGGTTATGATCTTTGTAGTAATCATCAATTTTGCTTCTTACTAAATGCAATGTAACGTTCAATGTCTGTAAGTCCGTTTCAAATGTTTTGAGATCGGTAACTTCGAAGGATTTCAAGATCTGCAGTAGAGATGGACACATTCTGCAGACTAACTGTAACAACAGAACCATAGTTATAGCTACACACACAATATATACAATTCATCTATAAGAGGTGCGCGCGGGAGAGGCAGTGGGACGACTCTCGAGCGCCGCTACTCACTGCGCCGCGAGCTACAAAAGAGCAGTGTACAATTTTTTTTGTAACACCTACATTTTTCTATCGCTTGTGGTAAATCAATGAGAATATAAATATAATTGTTTTATTCATTATCCTAAAATACAAAGATTTGCCAATCAATATCTTCATTAGTTATTTTTCTAACCAATAATGCTGAAAATCACCCGCATCCTAGGGAATGCCTTATAATATGCAGCTGTTAAAGTGTAAATAACATTGGGACATACACATGAGCAGTAAAAAAATGAATGGAATGAGGAATAATAGCTCAATAAATATTCGAATGAACAATAATACAAATGGGTTGTAGAATGAATAAATACGCAGAATCATGTGAGCAGTTACTAGATCTGAATTTTTCCGCTAGAAATATTATATAAACCGTACCGTGTGGGGCCGGTACTTAAAGAGAATAGCCTCACTGCATCTCTCCCCGTGCATGTCGTAAAAGGCGACTAAGGGATAAGGACAAGATGCCGTGCTAAAGGGCGACAGGCTCGCCACCTCTCACCTTGGCATGGTACTTCCACCGAATCATGCAGCAGGTGGGTCTTCGTGCCTTACTTGCAGCTTGATCGATTGAATCTTGTTCGAATAATTTGCGAAACGTGGTGGTCGGTGTTGTGCTGCAATTTACCAGAGTTCTTGCAGCACAACACCGATTTCTCTGCTTACCCCGATTGTCGGGATTCAGCGTGTGTGATATGTATGTATGTAAATATTATACAAATACTCATACAAGGAGGGAAGGTGTCGAACTGAGTTTGCGATGGCTTCACCGAACATATCCAGGCCCATTGGCAGTAGAGGAGGGTTGTCAATCGAGGTAGGGACTAGCGAGTGGCCACTGTTTAGTAGTCCAGCATGTGTTACGTTTCGGCTCCAGCATGCGTTACGTTTCGGCTCGCATCAAGGCCCTCGTCAGCTAGTCTGCGATGACTAGAATGCAGAGAACCACCAGTCCCTCTCGACCTCCCTCTTTTAGAAAGCCCTTTGCCCACCCTTTGCTCTTCGCCAGCGGCCCTTCGATATTCGAGCTTCAATCATGGCCCTTTGCTATTCGGCTTAGATTTTTGCTCTTCGCTATATGCCGTTTGCCCATCATCCTCTCTACACCCTTCGTACTTTCCTCATCACTGGTGTTTACGAACACAGTGCAAATTAATTTCCTACTACAATATGACTACTATAAGTTGATGCAGATTTCACTTACCGAAAATAATTGCTGGCTAACCCAGTTGTGATAGCGTTTGACGGAGCCCTCGTAAGCGACAGTGAATATTTTCGTCATGCTGGCGGTGTTGTGTGTGTTCATCTGTACACAGCCCACAACCTGTTGGAATACCAGTTCGAAGAATAGCAATGCTCTGTGAAGGAAATATATTTAATGTTACATTCTTGCAAGAATGTTTTAAATCCTTCGGAGTATGTATTAGATTTCTGTAGTAAAGTGAAAGACATTATTAAGTGTGTAATGCTAGAATATAAGAAAAAAAAATTTGCATCAGACCTTAATGTAACAACACATTTATTTGAATTTTTTAATAAAATGTATTAAGCATTTTTTTATGGAAATTTGGTTCTGACGCTCAACTTGAATTGGCAAGGGAACTGCAAAAAAATTGCAGTGTTCTTATTTATTCATTATTTTCAAGTTTCTGAAAGACATTGCATTTACCTATTCAACCACAACAGTCCTTCAATAGCTTGCCGCTCTCCACAATTGATTTCACTTCCTATCAGCTCTAGAAGACATGAAATTGTATTCTTTTTCAACTCGTAGCTTTTCCTTATTTTCTGAAAAAAAAATAGCAAAAACGTAATATTACATTATGAAAGCAATTTTTTTTATGGAACCTGACATGGGTGGCTACTATTACCAGTCATGTCAGCCCGTAACACCATATGTAGGTCAACTACTCAATCAATTCACATGAGATTTTCTGGTAAGTATATCTAAAACCATGGAATAATTTTTTAGTATATTTTGCCACGAAGGAAGCCTCATGAACAGCTAAGAATAATTTTATTAGGGTTCCGTATCCGGTACGGGACCCTATTACTAAGCCGACGCCATCTGTCTGTCTGTCTTTCTGTCCGTCTGTCCGAGGGCTGTACCTCATGAACCGTAATAGGTAGCCTGTTGAAATTTTCACATATTATGTGTTATTATTGCCGATATAACAAATAATAAAAATAAGAAAAAGTAAAAAATTCACAGAGGTTCCCATAGAAGAAACTAAAAAGTGTATGCGCGCCACGCCATCTACCGAAAAAAGACTATGAAGCATTTTAACTAATATGAAGCATTTCATAAACACGCCATAGATGGTGTGAGTGGCGATACGGAACCCTCGGTGCGCGAGTTCCACTCGCACTTCCCCAGTTTTTTTAGTTAGTTACCTATATTTGTAGGTTAATTTAGTTTTATTTATTTCTAATTTATTTCTATGGTAGCTTAGTTTTTAATTTATACTTCTTTGATTTTCTGTGTAAATAAATGTGGTTTATACCCGTTGTTAATTTCTTCTTGAACAAATATTAATTAGATTATATGCTCAGATGCTTAGTTGTATGTAAAATCCACAATGTTAAATTAAACTATAAAGAACATTGTATTGGGGTGTGGCTTGATAACTGGGAACCGAACTTGCAAATTGCTGGTTAAGTTATTGTGTAAGCTAAGTTAAGATGAATTTTAGTAAAATAATTTTTTTTTTGCAGGAGACTATCCGTCTCAGAGATAAAAAAAACAGATTTTCCATACAAAAATAATTTTGACTACCTACTTGAGTTTTTGACACTAAATCATTGATTTTTATTACAATTATTTGATTTTATTATTTGTCGTGTCAGATTCCATAAAAAAAAAATTGTATGGCAAAACAACACTGGCAGCCCAACATTAGGTTATGGTTAATTAATAGAAGATGCGACAATAGGCGAGTTACAAACAACTCCTTGAAGAGGCGGAAAATTTACCAGTAGGTACCTACCAAGTGACTATGTATCAATGTGGAATATAATAGCTGGTAAACCTACCTCTATATTGCCCATCATATCATATTTCACGGGAGCGAACACTTTACCGATCCGTTCTGTAATGAGATATGTATAGGTAAACATCAAGTAAGCCTTAGTTTACAATGACAAGATGGTGTCCAAAAACATGGTGACAAAGAACGATTTTCACATAGTAGGTACTTAGATGGAAGCAGAAAACTCCAAGTGTTCGCAGTAAGAGTTTAATCACAGTGTGGTTATTAGAACTGACAATGACGATGGCTTCAGTTGACTATAGTCGATGCACCTTGTGTCTCGTACCAATTCCATGTCCATTTATTGATCCTACAAATTATACAGGACATATTTCACATTATCACACTTGTAATGTATCAGTAGGTATTCTATACAATGCCCTGAAATTAAATGAGAGAGTAAATAAAGTGAAGTTCCAAGATATTAAATTGGGGAAGTCAGCTCACCTATAACGCCAACAAGATCCGTAGAAGCTTCCAAGAATTCTTCAATATCAATTTTCCCGTCGACGATAGGTGGAAAGAGTTTTACAGTGGAGATGTAGTTCTTCGTTTCAGAAATGTCCCCGGCAGAGTAATCGGCCGCCATGGTGTGGTAGTGCGAATCTGTGCCACAGAGAGAGACGACGAGGAACTGATCCACCAACCAATTCTGTCTGGCGACAGTATGATCGTGATAATGTTGACATTTCTTTCGGTCGCTCTACTCTGTCGCCTGAGTTAGGTTAGCTAGCGCATAATTTGACAGATGACGATGATTGATAGTTTCCAGCTGACTTAATGTTGCCATATAAGTAGATAGAAAATATGCTAGGGCGAAAACAAGTTTTTATTACAAGCTACCTAACATTTTTCTTTCACAATTATCGCTTTTAGCTAATAACTAAGCAATAATAGGCATTTACTCGACAAAATACTATCTATTGACAAAATATAGAATAAAATATATTGGTTATTGTCGAATTATTTAGATTACCTACTTTTGCTTACACCTTATGATTTCGTACAATTTCTAGTATGAAAATATTTGCTTTAACACGTTTCCGAGATCATCTTCTACCACGATAACAAGAACTTTGCTTTTAGAAGAAATCGTAAACGGCACTAAAAATCGCTTCTCCGGCAAGACGTTCGTGAATTCGTACGAATCTAAAACAAGTCCCGAGGACTCTTCTCTCACTTCAACGACTCTTATTCCAGCGGTCGACAGTATCAACATCTTGTTTTTATCGAATTTCAAGTATCTTGTTATTGTTTCTCGTTCCCGCCCATACTCGTTGTTGAACCATCTATGGTATGATAAAAATACTGCACAACTTCTCGTCCAGTATGTTGTATCATTGGTCGACTTCAAGAGGGTTTTCCTGGACTCCGATAGGCTATTGGTCATATTAGAATAAACACTTGAAGGTCGAGTTATTGGAGTTACATTGGGCCCTCGTCTGTTCATATTCCGATTACTGAAGGAAGCGAAGTTTCCCAGTGTCGTTTTACTTCTTGGACCTAGTACTCTCAATGGTTCCGCCACATTCATCGTGACGCTAATGTTTCTCTGAAGAGATACCGTGGAATGTTGTACTGGTTTTCCACTGTAGTTATTCATATGATCTTTTAATTGATAGGGTCTTCTTTCGCCCACAGTGAAAACACGATCGATGTTGTCGAAGCCCCTTCCCATGATCCCGTCTTTAGTGTGACCGAGATCGAACGTATGTCCTAACTCGTGACAAGCCGATCCTAAGGTTGTAGCAAAACATCCACCAAATGTTCCCCTATAGCAGCTGTCGTCCATGAAGCGTTTGGTGTTAATTGGAGTGTTATCTAAAAATTTCGGAATTATTTCTTCAATGGTAGTAGGCCACGTGTACAGACAAGCTGTGCCAAAAATTGCTAGGCCACCTCCTCCTAATGCTGCATGGGCCTCTGTCATCGAAATTATTTCGTCGTGAATCAACAATTTATCCATATCCATTCCTTTGAAGCGTGTGCAGGATATGAATGCGAGGAATTTTCTCTCATTGGATCCCAATTCAGATAACATAAGTTCACGGCCAAAATGAGACCATAGCTCGTGTTCCTTCATTTTTCTCGCTTTGTTAACATTGAGACTACTTCGAAATACGGTGCACTCGGACTTTTTAGGATTGATTTCATGTTCCAATTGAAATGTCTTTCGTCCGACTCCGGCCTCGAACAGTTTTTCTGCCGTAAGACATTGTATGAGCTTCGCACCGACGGCTATTCGAGAGCAGGCACTATCGACGGAGCAATCAATTTCCGGCGGACTTTGAAAAGACCCATCGTGGCCTTGACATATAATATACACTGGCGTAACTCGTAGATTAGTTTTTCTGGGTGAGTACTGCAATATCAACTCTCGACATTTTCCGCCATGCTCAATAGTAATTGTATTTACTCCAAGTTTAAGTTCGACCAATGATTTAAAGTCTCCACCGTGCAAGTCCCATTGTGAGGTAGAAGTGATACCATTGTGGCTCGCAGTGCATATTACTTTGTCTAGAATGCAATTTCCTCGATTTTTAACGTTACCTTTGATAAGAACTAGAGAATAATTTACGGTTTCACCATTTTGAAAATTAATTATACTGATTAATACATTGTTCTCGTTTGGATCATATTCAGCGCTTCCTTGGAAGTTTTGCATCACCTGAAACAATTGAATTTCTACAATTTAAGTAGGTACCTAATTTGTACTATGAAATAACCGGGTGAAAGATTTTACTATATTATTTTCATATAAGTATCTTTACCAACTGTAACGAATTAACAAATTTAGATGTAACTAGCTGTCTAAACAAACATTCAAATTAGTCTGAACAAGTAGGTGCTCACAGAGGTAATAGTGCTTCATTATATTGTACACTGACGCATTCAACTTGAGTTGCATTACAGCAAGTATCTACTAGATAAGTAGATACTTGCTGTAATGTAAATTATTACAGCTCGCTGCACTGGACAGAGACAATTTTGCGAGAGATATTACCTACTCCTACTCCTACGTAATGGTGACCGTGAGCAGATCTAAAATAGTCAGTGGGCACAGAATCCAATATAATAACCAGATGAAACAAGATCCGAGGAAATAAGGTGACGATGAATGATTGATTGATGAGATAATGCAGCGCGTGACAATAATGGCCGGCGCGGCGGCTGACTCACCATGGCGCTGCGGGGCCTGCGAACCGGCGGCGGTGGGGGCTCCGGTGGCGAGATCACTGCATACGGACTCAGCTTTCCGCTCCGGCCGAGCGACACGGAGCGCGACCGGTGGAGTGTGTCGACCGCGCCGCTGTGTCGGTGAGTGTGCGATGCGCATGCCCGGCGACGCAGCCCGGCGCGACGTGCGGAGTAACGATTGCTCGCAATAGACAGGTAGACGCGGCTCCGCGCCGCCCGTCTGCGATACTTCTGTCCCGTCTGGGGAAATTAGCGCTAGACGCGCCGCTCGGCCTGCGTACGTACTACTTACAGGCTGAAGATGTAGATGGCGTGCACCAGCACCAGACGCGTTGAGAGCTCGACCTTACAGAGGAACTACCTCCTACCTACTGTAACAATGGCCTCGTCGACGATTGAATTTACTTGCAAAACTATGTTTTTTTTTACAGATGGTATAACCGTAGGCAGTGCATTCACCATAAATAACGGCGACAATGATCTATATCCACCAATAATATTTACATATAAAAATATTTTCTTCAAATCTTCTTAGACTCTCCAGCATCCGTCGTAGTTACATTGAGACATACGCATAATCAGTATGGTTCGTCATAGTTTTTGTTTTATCCCGTTCAGCAATGCAATCTTGATGGAAGAATCGGGCAAGAAACCATAAAGAGCTTATTTTAAAATACTAATTTACTAAAACACTAACTTACATGCTAATTTTTTTATTATGTTAAACTATAACATACTACATCTAACTAATAAATAAAAAATAAAAATAATAAGTAAAAGATGATGTTTGATGTGATGTGATGTTTTTACTTTTTGGAGCTCTGTTCATAAGTTCAATGCTGTTCATTGACATATTCTTGTGTCTGATTAAGTTCTTCTATATATTAGAAGTACCTAGGTATTATAAGAAATATTATAAGTACCGTGTGGGGCCGGTATAGAATAAGAATAGTATAAGATATAGAATAGTATAAGAATAGCCCCACTGCTTCTCTCCCCATGCATGTCGTAAAAGGCGACTAAGGGATAAGGACAAGATGCCGCGCTAAAGGGCGACAGGCTCTCCACCTCTCACCTTGGCACGGTACTTCCACCGAGTCATGCAGCAGGTAGGTCTTCGTGCCTTACTTGCTGCTTGATCGATTGAATCTTGTTCGAATACTTTGCGTAACGTGGTGGTCGGTGTTGTGCTGTAATTTACCAGAATTCTTGCATCACAACCAACACCGATTACTCTGATTACCCCGATTGTCGGGATTCAGCGTGTGTGATATGTATGTATTATAAAAATTATATGTGTCTCGTGCTTATCATTTTTACGCCTGCCAAAAAGGTAAAGCAAACATTTAACGATTGTCTGACATTAGAGCTTAACATTGTAATCGGTGTTTTGTGCCACGGGGTTTTATGAATTCTTAGTTTTATGTCCTCGCTTCTTAAACCGTGGTGCTTATTGTATATCTATATTGGGAATACAGAAACTGCTGTGACGGTTAATATTCCTAGATCTCGAGAAATAAAATTGTTTTATATAAAATACAGGGTGTCCCCGGACAGGTGTAGTTCCTTTAAGGAGGCTATTCTACGCCTTGTAACAAAAGCACTGGTGAAAGAATTTTTTAAATATGTGCTTTCATTAAAATTTTAGGATTTCCTAACAAACTAAATGCATACTACAATGTGTGGGCGCCTTTAGACCGCGCGACTGTGAAACGCAAGGTGGAATGGCGCGGGTCGGGGCGCGAGCGGTACGCGGGCGGGGCGGGCTATCTGTCTGCGTTCACTCGCGTCGCGTCCCGTCCATATTCCCGCTGCCCGCTGCCCCGCGCCCCGCGCGCGCCCGATTAGAGCATTACAACATTACACTACATTAATAACTTTAACAATTTATATCTCCGCAACAGGCGTACCTAGAACCCTACTTCTCTTACTAATTATGTTTGTTACAAAGCGTAGAATAGCCTCCTTAAAGGAACTACACCTGTCCGGGGACACCCTGTACAATTCGTAACTTTTGTAATGACGACAACGAACGTAGGTATTAGTAAAACACTTTCGAGTGGTAGGTACCTTACCTAGGTGACTTTGCAAGAGTAGGTATTCAGTGTGTTTTTTTATTGAACAGACATGTGGACAAGCATGTGGCGCGATCATAAGGTGTCTAACGATGCCCATGGGCGTTCAGTCGTTCAACCCCCATGGTTGCAAATGCCATGTCAGCCTGACAGGTGCCTATTCATGTCTCTCTTGAAGTACCTACTATTGAAAATATCTGCTAAATTCTGGAGGGTGAACTAGGAACTAGCACAATCAACGGTTACGTGTGTGTGATTCAGAAGAAGCGCGAATAATATCGGCTACTTACACAACGCTAAATGCGCAATGGACTTGCTTACCTATTAGCTGATTATTATAATAACAAACGAAAATCATAACGATAAACTAAAATTAAAATAAAATCAATCCAATAATCCTCTCGTTTAAAGAAGCGATTATATAGGTTTAACCAACATGCTTGTAGATAGATATCACTGTGAAGTCAGCAAACAAAGATTTGCGTATAGAATCTTATGATAGAAGATCCCAGTTCTACATTTAAGACGAATCACGGGCGGCGAGAATTTTTTTTTTTATGGAAACTGACACGATTGGCTATATCACCTACAACGTCCGTGATGTCAGCCCATAACACCGGGTGAACTAGGTGCCATGTCAGTGTGCTTCCCCCTTTGATCGTGCCGGCTACACTGAACTGGTCGGAAAACACAAACTATTTACATAGCCGTTTCGACCGACGTTTCAGTCGTTGTTACCAGTTCGGTGTTACCAACACGGGCGGGTTAAACCCTACCACCAAGTAAGATTAGGAGGGAAGGGACCTACAGTTTTACGAGGAATCCGAACCTCGGTCAGCCTCCAACGGTCAGCGGTCACCCATCCAAGTACTGACCGCACCCAGCGTTGCTTAACATTCAATAGCGACAGTTGACTGTCTGCACCACTGAGCTATCGAGGCTGACAATTGGGAAATTTGAAGAATAGTCTGATGCTGTTGCTTTCTACCGCTATCTACCCCTCAAATACTGAGCGAAAAGGACATAATGAATAGTCAGCCTCGATAGCTCAGTGGTGCAGACAGTCGACTGTTGCTATGGATTGTTACTCGGATTGTTAAGCAACCCTGGGCCGGTTAGTACTTGATGGGTGACCGCTCGACCGTTGGAGGCTGACCGTGATTCGGATTCCGCGTAAAACTGTAGGTCCCTTCCCTTCTTACCTTACTAGTTGGTAGGGTTCGACCCGCCCGGGTTGGTACCACCGCACTGAATGAAACGTCGCGTCGGTCGAAACGGCCATGTAAATAGTTTGTGCTTTCCGTCCAGTTCAGTGTAGCCGGCGTGACCGAAGGGAATCACTGACATGGCACCTAGTTCACCCGGTGTTATGGGCTGACATCGCGGATGTTGTAGGTGAATGTAGCTAATTGTGTCAGTTTCCATAAAAATAAAAATAAACCAAGAAGGGCCAAGTTCTTTATGTCCTTGTCCCTAACTGACAATTCAATATTTTAGATATATTTTAAGATTTTGTTTTAAAAAAATCGGGAAAATATTTTAGACAATATAAATAAAATCTCCAAGCAAATTCTATAACCAATCGGGATCTGCACTCAGAAACGATGTAAACTCTGAAAGCGCTTAGGCTAAACGTGAATAATGAAAACCAAAAATAAAAATAAAATAATAAAAAAAATCGTATGAAAACCGCACCGGGCACGGCTCTGAGGGCACACGAGAGTTCGGAATACAGCGAAGCCGCTTGTGCTGTGTGTGGTGTGGTGATAGTGACTGGACGGAGGCAGGCAGGACGGTGTTGTGAGGACGCGCGGGTGACATCGGGCACCGGTCGTCGTCCCACTGACGCCACTTTCGCTGTCATCGGCGAATGAACCCGGGGTCCCATTGCTACTGCGATCACGATTACACCATTAAGCAGGTACAGTTTTGGCCACGTTTGCCGGCCGATGCTGAGGCATGCATACGAATTGCGCGGTTTGTGTCCATCGCCGATATATTTAGATTTCCCTCGCGAAGTTCGTATAATTGAGATTCTGCGCGCTCGTCGGGTAAGTAGCCCCGCGAATTTGAATCGATCGAAGCAGCGGAACCGGCCGACGTGACGCGGGCGGCGCGCGGCGGCGCGGCGCGGCGGCGATGCGGCTACATTTTTCCCGCAAAGATAATATCAGCTCATTCGCAACAAACCGATTAGACCGATTGTACCGTGTGGGGCCGGTACTTTAAAAGAATAGCCCCACTGCATCTCTCCCCGTGTACGTCGTAAAAGGGACTCAGGGATATGACTCCCTTCTTATATTACTAGGTGGTAGGGTTTAACCCGCCCGGGTTGGTACCAGCGCACTGAATGAAAGGTCGGTCGAAATGGCTATGTAAATAGTTCGTGTTTTCCGTCCAGTTGAGTGTAGCCGGCACGACCGAAGGGAAGCACTGACGTGGCACCAAGTTCACCCGGTGTTATGGGCTGACATCACGGATGTTGTAGGTGATGTAGCAAACCGTGTCAGTTTCCATAAAAAAAGGCCCAATTCGACTACTGTGGATTAAAAATGTTTTGACATTTCTATCATCTGATCGAAATGTAACAATATGTATACTTACCTAAAAACAATTTATTTAACACTCCGTTATGTAATGAAGTAAGAAACATGAAGTTACCTTGCTATGCGAATCAATTTGGTAATGTGAATTGCTTGAAGTACACGAGAAATGGATTATACCACAGAGCACGGAATACCCCCGCCCGCGCCCCCTCCTAGAGGCGCCCTAAGCGATAATATTTGAAACCCAATAACTGGACGCAGTGCTACTAGCGCTTCGTATGTGTGTGTGTGTGTTAGTATCGACACTACACACAAAGAGGAGCAAGTTAGGCACACGCACAAAACAAATGCACACGCACAACACACATAATGTAAGTCATAGGCCACGCCTACAGGCTTCAACGCCGTTGTAGGGAAATCGCGCTCAGGGCGCCTCTAGGAGGGGGCGCGGGCGGGTTTTTTTTTTCGTGCTCTGTGGATTATACATACCGTGAAATAAAGAAAATTTTCTTGGAGTTCAATATTCAGTGAATGTAAGTTAATTTATAATTTCGGCACGAAATTGAAGGTTCAACAAAAGGAGATACAGCCTTGAGTGGTTGGTGCGGCATCGGTGGCAGCGAATGCGCAACCGCACTGTCACGATATTTTAAATATTTAACTCCGTTTGGTTTCTTCATCGCGCACATTTACATAGGCAGCAGCAGCAAGCACAGTGCGGAGCTATTCCGCGCTACATCAATTATTTTCACTCAGAGATTTTGAGACAATATTGTGAAACTTGACCGCAACGCCGAATGTTATTTTTAACAAAAACAAAAAACAAGTTATTTAACTTTTACTTTCAGAAATAAAATTGGATTGAGCGGCTTTTTCCATCGGCTGCAAGTCAAGATAATTAAATAATGTCATAAAGTCTTTATTGCAAAATTTGGTTAGTCGTATGTGAAGAAAAATTTATTTATCGTACCTAAGTATATTCCTTTTCGGGCTAGGTGAACAGACAATCTAAAAAGATGAGAAGAGCGGAAGACCGCGTGTGGTGGCGTGCCTTGGGAGAGGCCTATGTCCAGCTGTGGACCGACTCAGGCTCATGATGATATTTCCTTTCAACGATGAACTGAGCAGGTTGAGTTATGAGTACAATAACTAAATCGATTTGTAAAGAAGCGTAGAGCGAGTAGGCTGCCACAGGTCAGTACCACCCGCCATACTGAATGCAAGGTCGTAAATAGTTCGTGCTTTCCGCTCAGTTCAGTGTAACCTACCTGCACGACCAAAGGGAAGCACTGACAAGGCACCTAGTTCATCAATGTGTTACTGGCTGACATACATCACGAATTTTGTAGGTGATGTAGCCACCCGTGTCTGTTTCCATAAAAACGTTGCCAAGTTCGAGTTGGACTTGCGCACCGAGGGTTCCGTACCATCACACAATATATTTGTATTATGTAGGCACAAAAATAATTGGGTTTTGGTAAATCACGAAACGCCTAAATATTATTAAAATACAGCAATGGTTTGAATGTCAGGCATTCTTGTAATTGAAATTTACGAAAAATATTTTTTATATGACATAACTCTACAAATTTAAAATTTTCTGATTTTCCTTTGCTTGTGCTGTGAGACTTTAGGATTTTTTTTATTGCTTCCGAACTGGGTGGCTCTGCCCGAGGTCGACGCCTCAGGCGCAGCCAATTTTACCGCCGAGGAGGTGCCAGTCCGGAGGTGCTTGGAGGTGGACTAATGTTGCTGGGGAAAGGCTATTAACCCGCGATTTGAAGATCCGTGGATTGTAGGAGTGGGGAAAGATATTCCCTGGGAGCCCGTTCCACACCTTTGCAGTGCGGCACAAGAACGATTTAAAGAATCGTGCAGTTCGAAGAACTCTTCTGTCGACTACCAAGGGGTGTTCCGCGAGAGTATGCCGGGTTTGGCGAATGCGAACAGGAGGAGGAGGGATAAGGGAAGCAAGTTCGTCAGTTTACAATTTTCGGATTTTTTCCTTTACTTGTGCTGTGAGGTGAGACCTTGCTTATTACCAAACATGATTCTAGGTTAACGGAATGTACTCTATAGGTTTTGATTTTGATTTGCCAGTAGCAAAATTTATGTGACAAATAGCCGTATCTTGTGATTGCGTTGACTTGGAAGCTTAAATTTTTTACACGAGTAAACGTAGACCAATTTCAACTTGATACGTCTACCCATTCCTGAGAAAAACGGTCTTGACTTGACAGACCGACTGACAGACAGACAGACAGACGGACAACGAAGTGATCCTATAAGGGTTAAGTTTTTAGGGTCCCGTAGTCAACAAGGAACCCTTATAGTTTCGCCATGTCCGTCCGTCTGTCTGTCTGTCCGCGGCTTAGCTTAGAGACCCTTAGTACTTATTAGAAAGTTGTAAGTTGGTATGGGTAAACATATTAATAACACCGACAAAGTGGTTAAATAAAAATTATGAAATAATTTTTTTTAGGGTACCTCCCCTGCACGTAATGTGGGATGAATTATTTTTTTCACGTCTACCCCATCGTGTGGGATATCGTTGGATAGGTCTTTGGAAAATATTGCGGGTTTGTGAAAAGCATTTTTCGATTTAGGGATCCGTTTGCGAATTATTAAGCGCTAATTTTTGTTAGAGTCAAGTGTCCGCACCCCCTGCCAGCTAAACGGTTGTTATTAGATATGAGAAAAAATTTACAGCAGTAGTATATATATCGAAATTAAAAGGAAAACTATCACAACTAAGTACAGGTTGACGAGTAATAGTCGACCAACTTATAAAATGTGCAGACGACAGCCATCATTTCACTGTTGACGAACTACTTTTTCAAATTAACATTCATTTATTTCCCCTACAAAATTATACAAATAATCAAATAATTTATTTTGATAGGGTTCCGCAACTACGGAACCCTACACTGCGCGTGGCCCGCCCGACACGCACTTGGCCGCTTTTTTTCCTCTTTTGAGGTACGGAACCCTAAAAAATGGCGGGATTAGGAATAAATGGAAATCACCTGGTTCATCTGAAAAAATTATGAAACAATAAAATGATAGAATGAAATGTTCTTCAACCAGCAAACACAACCTGCTCGTTCATGGTACCGAAGGTATTCGCAAACATTATTATAACAATAAAATGCTACACGGCAATATGCCTCAACCAGCAAACACAATCCTGCTTGTTCATGGCTCTGAAGGCACCCCCAAATATTATGAAAACCATAAAATGCTAGACTGTAATGTGCCTAAACCAACAAACACAAACCTGCTTGTTATAGCGCCAACGTTTATGGAAACAATATAAATCTAGCCTGTAATTCGCCTCAACTGGCGAACCCAATTTTGGGCTTGTTCATGGCAGGGCCGTTTTTACGCGCAGACAACCTAGGCTGCAGGATCGCTCCACATCTAACTTTATTAGGCTGTATCTCCGTTAATATTTGGCCTGAAAATCTGGTTCACCAACGAAATTTTAGGAAATTTATTGCTCTCCAACTTTATCATGCAATGTGGTCTACTAAATCTACTAATTCTTATTTTAAGAGATATAAGCGAAAACCTGAAAAAAGTCAGATTTTTTTTGAGGTTTTTGCCCACCCCCAAGTTAGCACAGGGTCCTCGAGGTCGAAAACTTAGGATAGTATTCATAAGCCAAACAGCCTGTAAAAGTTTCATTAACTTCGCATTACTTTCTAGCTACCCCCACCTTTTTTCGACATGTCGACCAACGACATTCTTCTTTACTTTTTAATTCGTTGATGTCGACTGGACTATAGTCCAGCACAACTTATTTTCTGGAGGGAAGGCCGCATGAAAATTCATGGGGGCCTGTGGGCTCCAGGTCGAGTACCGCTCCTCTAAATATTGTATTCGCAATTCTTTACATCCAGTTATCAAACATCCAAAGCACAGGTTATCAAATATAATATTTGATTCGTTGCGAAACCGCAGCTCTGACGTTCGTATCTACATCAAAATAAGTTATTCAACCTTTGGCTTTCAGAAATAAAAAAATACCGATTACGCTGCGACCAAGCTGTAGTTTTCCGTCTCCGTCTCACCTCCATCAATAAATTTAATAAAGTCTTTCGTTGTCGAATTTGAATAATTAAATGGTCGGAAACTTTTGCCTTTGAAAAATTTTGTAAGGCCGGAGCGAGAATGAAATCAAATTGAAACATTTGCTGTACTTTATTGTGATTAAATTTTTTTTAATAAAGGTATTAAGGGCAAATTTTCATACATAACACATTCAACACTTTGCGAGGAGGTAGAAGCGCATGGGGGCGAAAAATGCATTTAGTGATACATACATATATTAAGTACTAGTATGTGGCCACGAATTTGAATTATTATCACCATAGACGTTCATTAAGAAAATAAAACCTTATTTATTTAGAAAATGTATACGCCTATTTGACACAATATAGGTAACCATGTCTCCTGCTCTAGAGATTCTCTGTATTGCAGGAATACTTGTTTTATAAAAACATGTAATTACATTATGTATGGCGCTCATAGTAAATTATATTAAGTTTGATATAAGTCACTAACATTAGATAGATGAAACATATCGTGTTAGTTTTTAGGTTTCCGTACCCCGCAGAGATCAGAGAAGTAAGTACCCCGTAAGGAAGCGTATTTCTAAGCCTACGCCGTGTGTCTGTCTGTCCATCCGTCCGTCCGATGGCTGTATCTTTGGAACCGTAATAGCTAGCCGGTTGAAATTTTCACAGAATGTGTAATGGAATGGCGGATACAACAACAAATAATAAAAAATAATAAAAAATTAAATAAATTAAGTAGAGCCCCATACAAAAAACATGTTTTTTATATTTTTTAGGGTTCCGTATCCGGTACGGGACCCTATTACTAAGCCTACGCCGTCTGTCTGTCTGTCTGTCCGTCCATCTGTCCGAGGGCCGTATCTCTTGAGCCATCATAGGTAGCCCGTTGAAATTTTCAAAGAAAATGTGTTATTTATTATTTATCACCGATATAACAACAAATAATAAAAAAAAAGAAAATGTTAAAAATTAAGGGGGGCTCCCATACAACAAACGTGCAATAAAATCGATTAGTCACACTACTGAATAATAGATGGCGCCACAGGCTTTTATACATTGCATTGCTGAAAGACAAAAGATAGGCGGATATTATTGATAGCGGATAGATACAGAAACCTCCGTGCGCGAGTAAAACTCGCACTTAACAGATTTTAATACGGTACGGTTTAACCCGGCCGGGTTGACACCGCCGCACTGAAATTGAAGGTCGGTAGAGGCGGCTATGTAAATATAAGTTCGCGTTTTCCGTCCAGTTCAGTGTAGTCGGCACAACCAACACACACAATACATCCTTTTGGCTTCGCCAGAGTCGGGTAATACACTTAGTTTCTTTTGTGAGGAAATTTTAAGCAGTTCCCACTTCCCAAGCCTCGCCAGCGCGGTTGTAAGACGCGCGCGCCTCGTATCTAAACTTCGCACGTTTAGATACGAGGATCTATTAGGACTCAAAAGACGCGGAATTTTAAGGGCTTTAAGATGGCAATTTTTTTTGGAAAAGTCGAAAACTTTTTTCGAAAATTGAAAAAAACTCGAAAAAAACACGATTTTTGACACTTTCTCCCACAATATCGTCGATATCTCGTGAAATACATCCATTTGAGTATGTTCTTCCATACATTTAGATAACATGTCGGTGAATAACACTAAATTAGTTACTGTAGACCTACCTTTAAGAAAGCCATGTTGAGAAGTTATAAGGGAGTTTTGTAAGGCTGGATAAACTTGATCGTAAATAACTTTTTCAAAAATTTTGCTGAATTTACACAATTTGGAAATGGGCCTGTAATTACTTATATCATTTTTTGATCTTTTTTTAAAAACTGGCGTTATGTATGCAGTTTTCCACACAATGGGTACCTTACTTTCCTTGAGAGACCGTCTAAATATGAGCGACAATGGTTTCAAAATAGATTCGGCACACTCTTTTATTAGTTTCGGAGGTATATTATCAGGTCCGCTAGATTTCGACAGATCTATTTCTTTTAACATTTTCAGTAAAACACAGTTGTTCACCTCTGCCCAGCTGATGTCACCAATAACGTCACACGGAGGGACAACAGTACACACTGCAGTACTAGTTGAGGGATAAGTTGTAGTACCCTGCTCGTATGCAGAGTGAAAATAAGAAGAAAAACCGTTGGATATCTCGGGGCCAGTACTTTAATGACAGCCTTTGTAGTGCATATTCTGTGGTACATTTTGAGATTTCTTGAGAGATTTGCAATATGAGAAAAAATGTTTAGGATTGTTATGTATATTCATTTCAGTACGTTCCATAAATGCATTGTACATCTGCTTATTAAGTTTTTTAAATTGTGAACGTAGTTTTGAGAACATACTGTAATCATTTGAATTTACCATATGTTTTATATTTCTTAAAAAAATTAAATTTGCGTCTATCAAGTCTAATTAGATCTTGCGTAAACCAAGGTGGGTATTTACTCTCACGCATATTTTTATGCGGGATAAACTTGTCCATGCATTGTGTAAGTTCGGTATTAAATTTATTAACAATGTCATCATTCGAAACAAAATTACACCAAGATAATATACTGTCAAGGTGTTTGCTTATGCCAATATAGTCGCCTTTGTCAAATAGATACTTTTTCTTAGTTCCTTGCTGTAGATACTCATGAGTAGAAAAATAAAGTTCAATTAACAAGGATTTATGGTGTAGATCTTCCTTAATTAATGGTTCATCTGCTGCCAATTTACTGCGGCTATCACTTCTTTTTTAGTCGAAAATTTCGAGCCACCTAAGTGTTTTTTTTTATTTGGAAAAAGGTGGTAATCCGAGGCGAGGGGACTAAATCCGGCGAATAAGGTGCGTGGGGCAATAATTCATCGCCACAATCATGGATTTCTGACATTGATTCAGCCGAAGTGTGAACCCGGGCGTTGTCTTGATGGAACAACACTTTCTTCCGCAGCAACCCCGGCATTTTTTCTTTGATTTCTTCCTGAACTCTCCGCAAAAGGTTGCAATAATATTTTTAACCGACTTCCAAAAAAGGAGGAGGTTCTCAATTCGTCTGTATGTTTTTTTTTTTTAAATTTTTTTTATTTTTTTTTTGTATGTTTGTTACGCGATTTCTCCGTCAATTGAGGGCCGATTTAGAAAATTCTTTTTTGTTAGTTAGGTCATACTTCCGAGGTGGTCCCATTTCAATTTTATCGAAATTGGTTCAGTGGTTTTCGAAAAATCAGCATAATACTATGGTGTGTGGTTACCTTCAGCAAAACTTGTGATGTGGTCGTTTTCGGCAATTTTCAGTTTGATAAATTAGTATGGTGTGTGGTTACCTTCAGCAAAACTTTTGTGATGTGGACTTATTCAGCAATTTGCAGTCTGACACATATGGCGAATAATTCTGTACCACTTCAATCGATTTCGATTATTCTTTTTTATGTAATATTACTAAAAAGAATGAAATAAAAACTGTTTTAAAAAATATTAAACCGATTTCCAAAAAACAAAAAAAAAAGTATTAAATACCTAATATTTTGAAATTTTCTCTGTCCTGTTGAAATACATGAATCGATATACTGGTGATACATATTCGGACCCGTGTTTCATGAATATTCTAAATTTGAAATTTTTTATCTTTTCCGACCGGCCAGGTGCGCTTAATTTATTATGGTACCTGACCGGTACCTACTGTACCGAGTACCATCGAGCTGGTCTGATGATGGAGACAGAAGGTGGCCATAGGAACTCCTAAACTACACATGTTAAACCCATCGTGTTTGGGCTCGTTGCATTTGTCTTCATGAGAAATTTACTTTAGACCTTAGAGATTCTCAATTCGACGGTATGTTTTCTTTTTTTGGATGTTTGTTACGAGATTACTCCGTCAATTGTGGGCCGACTTTGAAAATTCTTTTTTTTTATTTGAAAGGGGATAACCCTGAGGTTTTTGAAGTGAAAACTTCTTTAACGGCGCTTGGCACTTTTTTAGGTGGGTAAAAAATGTATAACTCGCGACATCGCGTCAGCGTCATTTTTAAAATGAAACCTTAAGTCATTGCATTAAGGGTTAAGTTAGAGTGGCACGGGATCTGCCGGCACTCCCGGAGTGCAACTGTTAAGTAGGGTTCGGTAACACGTTTATGTCTGTCCATTCTACTAAGTTCTGCAAGATGAATCTAGGGTTCCGTAACAAATGCATGTCTGTCCGTTCTACAAAATTTAACATTTATTTCAAAATGAATGTAGGGTTCCGTAACAAATGTATGTCTGTCCGTTCTACTAAATTTTACAATTTTCTAACCAAGGCCCTCCGACGGTTATTTTATAATAAAAGTAGGGTTCCGTAACACGTTTATGTCTGTCCATTCTACTAAGTTCTGCAACATCACCTACAACGTCCGTGATGTCAGCCCATAACACCGGGTAAACTAAGTGCCATGTCAGTGCTTCCCCCTTTGATCGTGCTGACTACACTGAACTGGTCGGAAAACACAAACTATTTACATAGCCCTTTCGACCGTTCAGTGCGGTGGTACCAACCCGGGCAGGTTAAACCCTACCACCAAGTAAGATTAGGAGGGAAGAGACCTACAGTTTTACGAGGAATCCGAACCTCGGTCAGCCTCCAACGGTCAGCGGTCACCCATCCAAGTACTGACCGCACCCAGCGTTGCTTAACATTCAATAGCGACAGTTGACTGTCTGCACCACTGAGCTATCGAAGCCGACGTGGTCCTATTTTAATTGGGTCAAGATCGGATTGGAAAGCGAGGCGGAATCGCGAGGCCGAAGGCCGAGCGATTCCGCCGAGTACACTAATAGAAAAAAATTACTAAAAAAAACTGTGAAATAAAAAAAAAGTTTTAAAAAACATAAAACCGACTTCCTAAAAAAAGTAAAACTAAAAAACTATTTAAAATAAAAATATAAAAACCGCCTTCAAAAATATATGAAATAAAAACCTAAAAAAAAAAAACGAACCCTAGAGTTGAAGGCGGTGCTAAAGCAAGCAAAAATGATGCATGAAAGAAAACATGAGTGGATGATAATATCCTTTGTGATTTGTGTAGCCTTTTTAGCACCGCCTTCAACTCTAGGGTTCGTTTTTTTTTTTTAGGTTTTTATTTCATATATTTTTGAAGGCGGTTTTTATATTTTTATTTTAAATAGTTTTTTAGTTTTACTTTTTTTAGGAAGTCGGTTTTATGTTTTTAAAAACTTTTTTTTGAATTTATCGTTTCGCCTTTTGGTAAATAATCCACGAAAATAATCCCCTTCGCATCCCAGAAAACTGAAGCCATGACTTTGTTGGTCGACAATATGACCTTAGCCGTCTTCGGAGTGGGTGATCCAAATCTTTTCCACTGCTTCGATTGTTGTTTCGATTCAGGAGTATGGTGGTGAACCCAGCTTTCATCCATGGTAACGAAACGGGACAAAAAATCCTCGGGATCTGCCTCAAAAAGTTCAAAACAATCACGGGAAATTGCGAAGCCAACTCGTTTTTGTTCAGCTCAAAGCAATCTTGGAACCCGTAATGAGCAGAAACCTATGGAACTCCAATCATTCGATATAATGTTTTGTACTCGGCCATAACTATTGCCTGTCCTGTGATCTCAGCTATCTTATTGATGGTCAATCTTCGGTCACTCAGTATCAGATCACATATTTTATTGACGTTTTCCTTCGTGGTAGACGTCGAAGGCCTTCCGCTCCTAGGGTCATCTTGAATGCTCTCCGGACCCCGCTTAAACTCAGCTACCCACTTTTTGACACTGGAATACGATGGAGCAGATTCCCCCAATGTGTTCACCATATCTTGATGGATATATTTTGGTGACATGCCTTTTTTATGGAGGTACTTCATCACTGCTCGGTGTTCAATTTTCTCCATTATTAGATATCTTCTCAGATACATTATCAGATCTTGTCAGATAGCGTTAAACAAATAATGACGAAAAAAAATGGCTTGCAGTATCGGAACCAAACTTCGCACATTTATTACTGAAGAATCGTACTAATAAATGAGGGTGGATTAAAAAAAACGCCCTGGCTCTTTCTATGTTAGGCCAAGAACTTTTGGATCTGTACTTTACACCACCTTGACTGCTGACACCCTAATGTAAACTCTTCGCTGATACTCTCAGCTCACGCTGTCCTTCCTCCCTCCCGAAGGGTAGTCGCTGGGGAGCGATCGCAGCGGTAGACTTCGGTCTACCCAAGGTGTCGGGCCCGGCCACCAGGATCCATAGACCCGTATTAGCGACCTTTGTACGGGATCGCAGAGGCGTTCAGTCGTCCAAGGTGTCGGAGTTGGGTACTAGTATCCGTGACGTTTCCCTATGCAGACCACACGGTGGCTACCCTTAAAACTAGCAGTTGGCTACCCTATCCCGCAACTGGGCGGTGTAACGGGCGTCACTGTTAGAAATAATGTGTGGTAGAGAACTTGTTCTCGACGATTACTCATTAAACGTTGCTTGTCTAACATGAGTACTAAGTTGGGGGTTTCGGCCTCCGCTTAGCTCACGCTGCTGACTCTACTCAGGTCGGTGGGTCAAATGAGATACTACCCTAAACGCTGGGTTGAGTACTGCGGGGTTCCGTTAAAAGCCCCAGAATGCTTCGTGCTTCTGCACGGAACACTGGAGTTGGTCTCGCAGGGGTTGTGGTTTAGCGTTGATTCCCTGGTGCTTCTGCACTTGTGTAGTCAAGCACCTAACACGGGAATAAGTAGCGAAAGCTGCGAGTGGTGAGCCACTTAGAGCTCCGTAACCAATGTGGAGAATTGGTAGACATGCGAATAATGTAGATCGGTATGTCGGTGCAACACACACTTATATGTGGATGTGGAATGGATTTTCCACGAGCTAATGACGCTGACGTAAGTCTGTCATTCGAGACCGGTGGATCCCCGGTACACATTAGGTGGTGGTCATATGCACTTCCACGCATATACATAGCTGGTGAAAACAAAAGCCTTTAGGCTAGTACAAAACGCTGAGGCCCTGGGCACAGGTTGTGGTTGGATAGGGTGCTGACCCCAGTGGCAGTGAAGGCTTCACCCCCGGCTCTCGACTTCGGTCGGGGGTTCCCTCGGGTGGACGGGTGGTGGCTCGGATCGGCTGGGGAAAGGTCGCAGCCTGTGTTTCCCACGGGATTTTTTCGGAAGAACGGATGTTCGACAGAGCAGCTATGGGGCCTCGATCTGGCATACATGATCACTGTACTCGCAAGAGTGCAGGTAGTAGACGTCTGGATTTTGTGGCCGAAAGGCTGGTATCTCTGGACGTCTATAAACAAAACGTAAATCAAACAACAAATGATAGTAAAGGAGGTTGTCCTTCCTCCCGTCCGAGACTCCCGAAGCCGTCGTAAGCATCAACGACGACCTTGAAATATCCTGGACCTGGTCAGAGCAGTGCGGCCTTGACCTGAACCCGAATAAAACCGTAATATTACCGTATTATTCCCCAGCGCAACTATTTAGTTGTGCTGGGGAACAAGCACGAGATCAGTAAAATGATGCAATTCAGTCCATGTTTCAAAGTTAAACAACGTCCCTATACCCATCGCTGCATCGGCCAGGGAACTCGGCGTGTTGATTGACATTGTGCTGAAATTTGAAGCCCACGTGGAGCAATTAATTCATAGGTCATACGACAAACTAAAAAGTTAGTACAAATTTCGAAACTGTGTCAGTGTGGAGATTCAGCGACAGTTGGCTGAATCACTCGTTCTATTTAATTTTAATTAATGCAGTGTGGTTTTCGGTCCTTGCATCCTTAGAGAGGACGACCAAACATATTAAGTGTGTTCAGAACTCGTGTGTGAGGTATTGCGAGCGGCTAAAGAGACGTGCTCGCATTACGCCCATTTTATAAACAAACTGCAGTTTGTTTATACAGGGTACATGTACCCTTATCACGAGATTTAACCTACACCGCGTACTACGCTACGCCGTGTTCTCCGCATCATTTTGTATGGAGAAACGGAGAAGCGCCTCTAGTGATAAATTTGCGAACTTCGTTTCTCCATACAAAATGATGCGGAGAACACGGCGCGGCGCGTAGCGTAGTACGCGGTGTAGGTTAAATCTCGTGATAAGGGTACTGGGGACGCTGAATTTACGAAACCGCAGGCGCCTACACCATACCTACACTGCCTAGTTCAAGCAATGATAAAAAAAACAACCCAAAACACTTTAAGAAAACTCATCTGGTTGGAGGGAGGTGTGTGTATTGGACGAGATAAATAAATTTATTTAAATTCCATTTCATTTCAACTTACTCGACGAAATGATGCCCCTTCTTTAATTTTGAACCGTTTGACCCAGGATTGTAGCTTGGTTGTGGCTTACATCACGGCACGAGAACTGCAGCCTAATCACGAGCTTACGATTACTACGCTACGCTACGCTACGCCGTGTTCTCCGCATCATTTTGTATGGAGAAACAGAGCAGCGCCTCTAGTGATAGATTTGCGAACTAAAACAGCGATTACGAGTTACCTTTGCGTTGCCCGTGTTGTACGTTCTTTACCCTACGCATGTCAACGCTACGATGTTGTCAAAATGTATGGAACTCGGAATTACGAGTTTCAACTTTGACAGTTTAACGTCGTGTACAATGCGTAAGACGCAACGATGTACGGAATTGTATTACACCGGCCATATTGACAGTGTAAGGAGCGTACGTCAGGTGGTGTCTTGGGAAAATTTGTTTAAAAAATGAGTGCTCGACGTCTCGCTTTCTTAAATATGCCGTTCAGGAGGACTTACACGAGGAACACAGAGGCCATGGAGCCCTAATAAGGAACTTCATGGATCCTGTGAAGCGCCTCACTGAGGCGGAGTTTCGAAGGCGTTACCGCCTTTCAAAACAGGCGTTTTTATTCCTCAATGAGGAGGTAGGACGGTACACGGACCTACGTTCATCGCAAAGGATCAGCCGCGACCTAAAGGTAAGCGAAATATAGGTTAGAATTGACTTTGTCAATAACCCTTTGCTGCGCAGTTTGCCTATTAATTTTTTTATCCCTATCATTTATATCTATTAGATTTAGATTAGATGTCCAATTAAAAACACACATTCGATTTACACGTTCTCATTGTACAACACTCAATTTAATTATGTATGCATAGCAGCAGTTCTTAAACAAACATAATAACACAAATTTAGCTCAATTTAAAAAATTCTGCCATAAAATGATTTCATTAGGTAATGATTAGGTATTTTACAAATTTTTGTCTAGAATTGTTTTCCCTCAATTGCTCAACGGTTTTTTTTTTCATTTATCTATCACACAAATTTTTTTTTTCTTTCTTTTAACTAATCATGACATTTAACTAATATGAAGCATTTCATAACACGCCATCTAGATGGCGTGAGTGGCGCTAGCCATGACATGGCGATACGGAACCCTCGGTGCGCGAGTTCGACTCGCACTTGGCCGGTTTTTAATTAATCTTCTTAATTTACAGGCGCGGTCATAGTGCGAGACAGCCGGCGGCGCGGCGAGTGTTGTTACAGGCACGCAGCTTCCTTTGGTTACTTAAGTCATATTCAACCTGGATGATATTTTTCTTTTGCCTATGCCATTTTATGTTTAATTCCTAATAAATTAAGAGGAGTAATTGCTGTACTGTGTACTAGTACTGTGTGGGGCCGGTACTTAAAAAGAATAGCCCCACTGAATCTCTCCCCGTGCATGTCGTAAAAGGCGACTAAGGGATAAGGACAAGATACCGTGCTAAAGGGCGACAGGCTCGCCACCTCTCACTTTGGCACGGTACTTCCACCAAGTCATGCAGCAGGTGGTTCTTCGTGCCTTACTTGCTGCTTGATCGATTGATGTCTTGATCGAATACTTTGCGAAACGTGGTGGTCGGTATTGTGCTGTAATTTAGCAGAGTTCTTGCAGCACAACACCGATTGCTCTGCTTACCCCGATTGTCGGGATTCAGCGTGTGTGATATGTATGTATGTATGAGTAATTGCTTTAGCATTATACATTTTAATTTTTAATTTTAATTATTTCACCTTTTATATTTAATAAAAAAAATTAAAGGAAAATAATTTTTCATTTACAAATCACAGTCAAAGAGGAATTCTGATAATTATAGGCAGTAAAAATTGATTTTTAAAATAAAAGTATAGTACCTGGGTGACCGAGCTTTGCTCGGTGTCTAACAGATGGCGCTACATGACTTACACTTCGATTTCAGCATGATTATTTTAAAAAAGAAAAAAAATTTTTTAGTATGAGAAACATAATTTATCAGGAATGATACCTATCCACATAAACTTAAAAAAACATTATCTATATAAAAAATGTCATCCAAATCGTTAAGACAAATCAGTTACACATAAACTTGTACCTATATATATATATATAGGTACAAGTTTAGCTCACTGAAAGTAATAGGATATATTATTAATTATTATAATATATTATTATATTGATCGTGGCACGTGGAGATCCGTTGTCTCTGCCTACCCCACCGGGAAACAGGCATGACGCTATGTATGTATGTATATTATATTTAAAGTAATAGGATTGAAAGCCAAAGTAATTTTATACAGTTTTAATAAATGCCAATAGTGGAATTGACAAAATGAAATGATAGCAAAGCTTTGAGAATAATAGGAGGATACAGCAGAACTAATCCTGTACATGCTATGGAGAGCGACTTAGGTATTTTTTTAACTCTTATCAACTTAAAAGTCATCTCTCTTATCAACTTAAGTGTCAAAGGCTGACATAACCGAATATGGCTCAAGAAGATCCATCCGAAGATTGGCAGAGACGATGACATTTACCACCTAAAAAGTGTAGGATGTGTGTGCTTCAACGGCTGTCATCCCTGCAACTCGCCTGACCAGCCCACTGCCATTGCTTTGATATCACATTCATCATCATAATCATCTACCGCGTTGAGCCGTCCACTACTGGGCATACGCCTCTCCAATTGTTTTCCATATTGTGAAGGAAAACACCTGCGAAAAAATCAGTCTCGGCCTTGTGGCGGAGCAAACCGTTCGAGCAAATCCATCCACTGTCTCTGGATTTGCTCTTGCCGGAGTACTGCCTCATAGCGGAACTCCTGCTCTCGCACCCCGTAGAGACGCCGATGTTCCCTTTCCTCCCGGTCAGCATTTATAAATAATTTTACAGCCCTATCCATGGCAGTGGGCTGCCGAAAACGTGCAAGCAACTGTTGCGGTGACACAATACGTCTTGGCCGATTATGAACACGTGCACGTTGTGGAGTGCGCCGAGACGTGGCGGTGTGTCCGGTCCGGTGGTGCACGCTGAGTGTGTACACGTGGTGCAGGTGATGGACTTGGTGGCAGTGGCGGAGTTTGGAGACGTGGTGATGGTGGTAGTAGGCGTAGTAGCGGTGAGGGTTGGAGTCGACCCGTCAATCAGACATTTATATTTGTAATCTGTGCCGTCAATCAATATCACTCTTCTTGTTCGAACATCAACATCATATAACGTACTTTCTCTTTCGCACTCACTTCAATGTAAAATTACTAGTGTTGCCAATTGTGATTTCGAATTTTGCTCTATAATATTGCGGTGAAACTACTCCTTAAATCATAATACTAGCCAGTTCGGTACGATTACTTCAAGAATTCGCTTATTCATAAATTATTTCGTCTACCAAAATGTTCTCCTATAATTTTTCGTACTAAAGATCTTGAAGCCGCCATTAAAACCTTCCTCGGATTTAGCAGTGAACTCATTAAGTTGGCAACACTGTTGAAGTGTTGTTTTGATGTTGTTTAGTCTGTTGTCTATGGCACGTTACGGAATCGTATACGCTTTGCGAAGCTACGTTTTAGGTCACGTGATTTACGAAAGTGACTCGTGATCGCTGTTAGACTTACGCGCTTCCACAGACGTATACGTTCGCGTAGCTACGCTACACCTTACGCTCCATTATGTCAAAAGCTCGTAATAAGGCTGCTGAATACTCCTCGCGGTTGAATGACCCGTTGTTGGCGCAATGGGCCTTTTTAATTCAGTATTTTTCTACTGAGGAGATTTAGAAGACCGCAGGTATCTATCGGTGCGTGTGCACTTGATAAGGCTAAACATTATACAGGGTGTTCGGCACATCGACCGACAATTTTTTTTTGTAGGTAAGTGGGGTCATTTGCAACGTTTTGACCCATGATACCTTTTGTCAGATGTCACGTGGTATCGAGATACGATTTTTGACCTGATGATGTCACGTCTTATAAATTGATGAACACCGGCTGCACGCACGAAGAAGTGTAACGTTCCATCTAAACCTGTGTGTGCAAGCGAGAGCGCGATAGAGACCTGTGTGTGCAAGCGAGAGCGCGATAGAGAGGCATATACAATAGTAGAAAATACAAAATATATTTCTCCTTACAAAATATATGTCTTTTGCGAGCCTCGAACCCGCCGTCCCTGCCACCATCACTGACCAGACGTGTTTTCCACGCAGGCTATCGACCGTGTACTTATCGCTGCAAGTTTTCTCAACAGTATGTGAATTTTATATGTGAATTTCATGGAGCGACATCTAGCGTCCACATCTAGCGTCAATATTAAATGAAATACTTCAGCCAGCGGTATACTTGATTTAGCAGTTAGGTAATTGTTGCAACGTTGAACATGTAGATGGCGTTATGTAGGTTTTTTAAATATAAATTAAACAAAAATTAATAGTCGTTATTTTCTCATATTTTTATTAGTTATTATCACATCTTTATCATGTACTTAAATTAATTTTACATGGTAAATATCCACCGGAACTGATTTACTTTATGACATCATCACGTAAAACTATCGTCCGTAAACCAACTTTACAGACAACCAATTTTTTTTCCTTTATTTTTGAAAATTACCAAAATCCCAGCTTTAAACCCTTGTAACTTTTTTGTTTATGATTTTATCAGCACGAAATAAAATTTATTGAATTTTACGATGTATCCTTGTTCTAGAAAAAAGGACTTATTACCTCCCAAAGTCCCGAGAACGAGTAAAAATGTGACAGAATCTTAATTTCTTAATTCATAAAAAGAAAAACTATCAGCAATTGAGTGCTTTCGAACGGTATACCACATATCATACAAATTATTCACTATGTGGCCAAAATTAGGCACAGCGACAGAACACCGTGGTAACTACCAACTTACTTACACTAATACTTACTTATAGTAAACTTTATACCATTGTTCGGCTCCATAAACGGAGAATTCTAAATTGTAGTATTGGCAGAAACTTTGATTTTTCTTTAAAATCAACCAATGACAATTTAACATTGGACTGCGATTTTTGAATGTTAAATTGTTTTATGATTTTAAATGGAACATTGCTTAAAATGATTTATTTACTCTTCGGTTCGGGATCACTCCGAGCACTTACCCACATCCTGATAGAGGGGGGCAGCGCCCCCCCCCCCCCCCCCCCCCCCTCTTGCCTGTACCTGGCTACGCCCTTGAACCTAACCTAACAAAACATTAAAATAACTATCAAAATGGGCGTTTTAAAATGTTCCTAAACATTTGAGGCAATACCCCGCTGGATGGAAAGGTTTTATTATATTAGGCACTTGATTAAAATTAAACAATATCTGTAGGTGGAAGTAGTGCAAACTCCTACATTGTCAATAGGATGATGATTACACAAATGTATTTACTAATACATTTGAGTCTCTATTAAAATCCTCCATCCTCTGCACGCGGCGTTCAAACGCAAACGAAGTCACCGAGGAGGAGTGGTTTGAAATATTGAGTTATTTCGGTGTGGAACGTATCAAATAAAAGCACAAGCGTAGTAGCAATTATCTGGTTGGTCACGGCACGAGGGGCACGGGGGGCACGAGGGGCACGAGGGGCACGCTCAGATGAGTTCGCTTAGTGGATCAGTGGAGCAGAGCAGAATTCTGTTATGTTTTCAATTTGCTTCTTTTTGACAGTTGTGCCCTTCTTTCCGCGGTGCGGTGGACGCGGCGCGGGGGCGGCGGCGCGGTGCGGCGGCGGCGGCGGCGCGGCGCGGGGGCGGCGCGGAGACGCGGCGCGGTACGGAGGAGGAGGCGCGGAGGTCGCTTTTAGCACTGATCAAAGTGTATCGATTGAGGGTCAAAAAGCAAGGTAAATTACCATTTCTGTCTTGACACACATATATAATGCAAATTTTTAGGTACTTCAGGAACATTATAACTGGGAGATATAGGTGGCAGATAATCGATTATTTATAAAAGTTTACCGAGTTTAGTTTGTTAAATTCATTCAGTTCATCATCACTCTACCTGCGGAATGATGTTTAAGTAGCAAGAGAGTATTTTTCTAACCGAATCCGAAGAAAAATATGAAAATAAAGTTCATAAAACATTTTTGAACTCAGCTTAGAAAAAAATTGTAGATTTATATTACATATTACATATTATCACACACGCTGAATCCCGACAATCGGGGTAAGCAGAGTAATTGGTTATAATATTTATATAATATGTAGATTAAATATTGTAGATATAGATACAATGTTGTGGCACTGTTATGTTTGCATGGATTTTTTTTTTTTTTATGAAAACTGACACGGTTGTCTACGTCACCTACATCCGCAAGTACATCTGTGATGTCAGCCCATAACACCTTGGTGAACTAGGTGTCATGCATGTATATCTAATAAATGAACTTGAAAGCACTGTTATCTATATGAGAATGTTAGAGATATATGTGTGTTATTGCCGGAATGCCGCCGCCGGCGCCCTCTTTATTTTCGGGTTTGTATTCATCTAATAACAATAGTACATTCCTCTTACGAATATCTACATAAGCCTAAATCATATTTTCTAATGCACGCACGGCCTATTCTCGGCGCTCGTAGGGCCCGGGCAGTCCGATGCGACGGCGCGGCGCGGGGTGCGCGGAGGAGGTCTGTTCTCACTGACCACACACTCTGAATATTAAACGTGTGTAGTTAGTGTGTCAGTTTTTGCCCAACTGTCAGATACGAGAATTTTAATCGAGTTCGGTCGTCGACCTCTCCTTTGCGTAGCGCCTGCGGTAGCGCTCACTAGCTACTTTCCCTCGGCGAGTGCGAGCGCGGGAGGCGAGCGGGCGGGGGTCGGGGGGAGGACGGGAACCGCCAAATTATGTGCGTGAAAGCCTACGGCATGGCAGTGCGATGCGTGCGCGACCGCGCTTATCTCTAACTGTACTCGACGTCTGTGTCGGCTGTCGGGAACACGACGCGAGACGTGCAGCGGCGCGGCGCGGCGTGGAGACACGTCCCCCGTGCACACATTCTGTTTACAGTTTCTCTCCTATGTAAACGTGCTGAAACAAGGGTTTCCATTGGGTGAAACCTTTTATGGATGCACCTTTTTTTTAGTACTCCTGGCTGAGTGAGGCAGAGGGGCCAAAGCACATGCTTCCACCAGACATCTATCAAACGTATCATCCACCTATCAAACTATATCCATTAATCATACATACCTACATACATAGCGTTCCGAAGGTAGGACTTCGAGGAGGTAGGTGCCATACTCCGGTATGGCACCTACCTCCTCGGAGGTGATTCCTCGACTTTGACTTCCCTTTGGATTGCTGGCTATACTGAAGTCTATAAAATACAAATAATAAATAAATAAAGTGCACACATTCTGTTTACAGTTTCTCTCCTATGTAAACGTGCTGAAACAAGGGTTTCCATTGGGTGAAACCTTTTATGGATGCACCTTTTTTTTAGTACTCCTGGCTGAGTGAGGCAGAGGGGCCAAAGCACATGCTTCCACCAGACATCTATCAAACGTATCATCCACCTATCAAACTATATCCATTAATCATACATACCTACATACATAGCGTTCCGAAGGTAGGACTTCGAGGAGGTAGGTGCCATACTCCGGTATGGCACCTACCTCCTCGGAGGTGATTCCTCGACTTTGACTTCCCTTTGGATTGCTGGCTATACTGAAGTCTATAAAATACAAATAATAAATAAATAAAGTGCACACATTCTGTTTACAGTTTCTCTCCTATGTAAACGTGCTGAAACAAGGGTTTCCATTGGGTGAAACCTTTTATGGATGCACCTTTTTTTTAGTACTCCTGGCTGAGTGAGGCAGAGGGGCCAAAGCACATGCTTCCACCAGACATCTATCAAACGTATCATCCACCTATCAAACTATATCCATTAATCATACATACCTACATACATAGCGTTCCGAAGGTAGGACTTCGAGGAGGTAGGTGCCATACTCCGGTATGGCACCTACCTCCTCGGAGGTGATTCCTCGACTTTGACTTCCCTTTGGATTGCTGGCTATACTGAAGTCTATAAAATACAAATAATAAATAAATAAACAATTATTAATTCAGCGCGCCGTCACAATAATTCGGCGCACGTACTAGAGAACGCCGCCGCCGCCGCCTCCGTACTCGGAGAATAATTTCGTAGTAGGTACGGAACCTTGATGTGCAAATTCAACTCGCACTTAACTGCTTTTTTAGGGTCTTGTCGCAAAATGAGAAAAAGGGACCCTTATGGGATCGCTCTGGCGTCTTTCTGTCTGTCTGTCTGTCGGTCACACGCAGATATCTCCGGACCTACTGAACCGATTTCGAGATACTAACGCCAAATTACGTATAATGTTTGCCGCTAGAAAGATTATAGATAATTTTGTCTAATAGTCCTGTGGAAAGTACAGGGCACCCCGAAATGTGATCAAAAATAATTTTGGTTTTTTTCAACAAATCAAGTGCCATGTCATTCTATAGGTATTGTTAAGGCTATTTCAAAAATATATAATATATAACTTTGCTTTCAATAAGTTTGCTTTAACAAATATTTCGTTTAAAAGTTGACAAAAAACTGCAGTTTGGCAAAAATATTAAATAATTTAACTTTATCTCAAAATGTCATACATTTAGAGATAAAGTTAAATCTATGAACAACAAAATTTACATTAAAATTTTTCGCGTTACTTTTTGCTCACAGCTCAGGCCGCCGATAACGCAGCGTTGTGATTGATAGCTTAAAACCATCCTGAGAAGTGACATAATGTAACAGTGACTAATGTAACACCGTATGTAAATCGATAAAGTGGTTCTCGAGTTATTGGGATATTCATATATTGACGAAAGTTACACGGTCGGTCGCCCGTAGAAACTTCGTTTTAATTGGAATTATCTACCAAACGAAGTCACTTTAAATCGAATCAAATCAAATGTATTTATTAAACCAAATATTATACAGGAGAAAATTCAATAGTTTTCTGATAACTAGTTGGAACAAAAATATAAAAATAGTAGTTAGTAATAATAATAACTTAATTAATTATAATATTTTTATTGTGGGCCGTATTTTTTCCTGGATACCTACTTCCCAAGCTGTTATGGGAAGCAGGCTCTTTCGTATAGTCTTTCCAAGTATAGTATGTACAATGTACATATGTAGCTGTCTTTTGTGTATATAATTGTTAATATATATATGTATGTATTTTTTTTTTCCTATTCCTTTACAGTATATGACAGAATAATAAAAGATTATGATATATTAAAATATTTCTAATATAAATGAACTTACATGGCACCTAGGTACGCCAGAAAAAATATGCTTTGGTCATGCCGGCTACAGTAAACTAGACGAAAAAAAAACAATGCACATACCAGAATGTAACAGTGAAAACCATATGTAAATCGATAAAATGGTTCTCGAGTTTTTTTTTATGGAAACTGACACGGTTGGCGACATCACCTACAACATGCGTGATGTCAGACCATAACACCCGGTGAACTAGGTGCCATTCAGTGCTTCCCTTCATTTCATGTCGACTACTACACTGAACTGGACAGAAAACAAGAACTATTTACATAGCCGTTTCGACCGACGTTTCGCTGTTCGGTGGTACCAACCCGGCCGGGATAAACCCTACCACCCAGTAAGGTAAGAAGGGAAGGGACCTACAGTTTAACTTGGAATCCGAACCACGGTCAGCCTCCAACGGTCGAGCGGTCACCCATCCAAGTACTGACTGTGCCCAGGGTTGCTGAATGACAGTCGACCGACCGCATTACTGAGCTATCGAGGCTGTCAGCCTCAGGCTGACATCTGACATCTGAATCTATACTAATTTTAAATTTTTACGGATTAACAGTAGGTACTGAAGATTTTCATAAGTCTAAGTTCGAATCTACGCCGTGAAGATTGGGTGAAGATAAATTTGGTCTTAGACTAGATGTAGACTTTGGTCGTGCCGGCTACATTGAACTGGACAGAAACACGTGTATGGTGTTGAATTATAAAGCCAGTAGATAAGATGTAGACTGTATATATTTCTTCTTTTTTAGACTTTCAGCAGTGATTCAGCAGAATTTCAGCAGTCTTGCTTGAGGTTTCATGTTGGTGTTATAAAGCGATTTATTGAATGAATGTACCCTTTTCATATAAACTGGCTTACTATTGTATCTCTACAGTTTACCGTAATCTTTGCAAAATTATTTTTACCTATTTGCAATGTGTTCAGATCAACAAGTTTCCCCTCATTACATTTTTGTTTTTCTTTGTACTTTTCCTCGGTACATCAATCATTATTGTACTTGTTTTATATACAGAGTTATTGCTGAAAAACCTCATCTTTTACAATCAAGATCTATGTGAATTTACCTAAGTATCCCCACTGCCCCAAAGGGCTTCCGGGCGTATGCCAATTTATTGTGCTTTAGGTCTACTAAGTGTATTAACATTATTTAAAGAAAAAATAACAATTACACTTTATTTCTGTCAAATTTGCAATTATTTCTTCATGTACATAGACACTAGTGTCGCCTAGTGGCGGAAGGAATCACGCAGCGAGATGAGGCGTAACCTCGGAGGAAGGAAATATAAGGAAGGCGTAACAGCTAACTACCGGTATCGGTCAAAGAGTCTCCGACTCGCGTGTAGCGCGTATCGCTTGCACTACTCACCACCATTTGATACTGTCTACACACAACATTTTTTTTTCATTTCACTGAACGTCCGTATAGCCCTGCAATTAACGCGCTGTCGTCCGTTACAACACGTATATTTTTTATACTCGTTTTCTTCGACCGACCTGCGTTCAGTGACGGTGTACATTCGATGGTGTACCAATCCGAATGGGTTAATCCCTACCACTAAATATGTACGTACATAGTAAGATAAAGGGATGACACTACAGATTAAAGTGGAATTGGAACCACTGTCAACATCAACGGTCGTACGGCCACCCATCCAAAGCCTGACCGCACCCAAGTAGAAAATATAATTAGATGAAAGCGAAGCAGCGGTTACGGGACCCTCGGCACGTGAACATCGTTTTTTAAATTTAATTTTCAAACCAATGCCTTGAACACAACATTTTATACCGATTATTAACATTTTAGATTACAATATTTTATTTATACCGATTATTGTTAGCCTCGGTAGCTCGGTGGTGTGATCTTCAGCACACCTGAGCGCGGTCAGAACTTGTCAGGGTGACCGTTTGGCTGTTGAGGCAGACCGTGCTTAGGATTCCACGTAAAACTGCATGTTTCTTACCTTACGAGGTGCAGGGTTTAATCTGCCCGGTTGGTACCATCGCCCTGAATGGATGTTGGGTCGAAGTGGCTATTTTCGTGTTTTCCGTCCAGTTCAATGTAGCAGGCACGACCAAAGTTAAGCACTGACATGGCACCTAGTTCACCAAGGTGTTAAAGGTGATGTAGCCAACCGTGTCAGTTTCCATTAAAAAAACCTATTGTTTCTCACCGTTTCAATGTTTTTATTTTCAGTTTCCTACGTACGATTATTCCTTGGCTACCAATTCTATAGAGTAGAACTACACGATCACGCACTTCATCAGAGAACTAGTCGCGACTGGAATACAGGACACTCCATATCGATGTACAGGACCAGGTCTGCGGAGTGCGCTCACAAGTAACAATATTCGCCCGTGCCAGCGAATACTTTCCTAGTATTTTTTTCTTGGCCTTACTTCATCACGTTGCTCTAGTGTAAGTACTTGCAAAATCATGTCATAATAACACTATGCATTCATACTCGTTACCTAGGGACAGGATGGCCGACATGACCAGGCAGCGAGTGGATGTGATCGGTGAACGGTGCGTGCGGGCGCGGGCGGCGCGGCGGCGGCGGTGGCGGTTGCGGCCGCGCCGCCCGCAGGGTCACTGAACCCGTGCCAAAACACAGCCTCGCGCTCAAGTTGTATAATCGCCACTTTCTACACCTTGTGACCAGAAAATAATTAAAATTGTGATTTCACGATTAAATTCGCACCAGATAGAAAAGGCAGTACGGAAGCACAACATTGTTGAAACGACACGGTGTATTGATTGTTCCAGCGCCGGCGCGATGTCAATATTTTGCCGTGAACTTACTTAAGACATTAGAAGCAAATACAAAACCGTTGAGTTGTTTGTGAGTTGAGCAGCATCTATATGTAAGTAATGTATCAATTTCACAATTTCACGAAATATGGGCATATAAGGTGTCGTGATGTGGCTCTTCTAAAAATATCACGTGTGATGCGTTTAAGCCTACCTAGTGATCACCCGTGCCTGCCTAGTGATGCGACAAGTCTGCCTAGTGATCACCCGTGCCTGTGAAGGATAGAAATTACCTCGTAATTTACATAGGTATGTATAAAGACATTAAATACAAATTAACCTTTCGAAATCAACAACAATTCAAACAGCCTTTCGAAATCAAGAATAAATTGTGACAAATTCGAGCAGTCTTACTGCCATATGAATGATCAATAAAATAATAAACAACAATCGTGCCAGTGTCCTACGGCGAAAATATGGAAGTGTCTTCCGGCGAGTGTCTTCCCTATACCACCACCTATAACCTGGGGATCTTCAAAAGGCGTGTCAATAATAGCGGAGCGACGACCTCTTTGTCCGCCTTTTAGTTGGCATTGCTCATCTCTGGTCGTGGTTTCGCGAGGAGTGGTGTTATTAGCTATGGCTGATCCTCCATTCAGCGTTTGGGCACGCGCCGTGCCGGAAGCCTATAAAAATGAATAAAAAATAACGTATGATAACAAGACAAAGATATGTATACGAATATAAAAATAAAGAATAAGCTTTAGTTGCCGGTTCGTTTTTAAAGTCGAGAAAGTCATTGTTTTGGAGTTTGAGCTCGTTAGAACGGGTACGCCTAGGGACGACAACCCGCAGGCTGACTGTGTCAGTAGAGTGTGGTGACTGGTGAGGGTGTACGAATGTGTGGGAGTCAAGCAGCGTGTCAGTGGCGTGCGCGGCGGCGACAACAACATACTCACTTCGTCACCGCCGCGCCCGTGGCCACGCCGCCGCCGCCGCCGCCGCCCGCGCCAAATCGCATACTGCGCAAGATTTTTGGGCGCGAAATAACTCGATGTTGGGGCATAACGAGTTTTTAAAAACCTACCTAGCAGGCCAGCTTATGCAAAAAATTATGCTGCCCTGCCCTTCTTTCTAGCACATTTTTACGAAATTGGTAAGTACCCATGTGCATTTTGTACGTCAAAATATATAAAAACAAGTAGACATGTTGAGTTGAGCGTGACATCTTACACGTTTGTACACCGGTACCTGTACCACCGGTACCTGCCATATGCGCCACAGCAAACTTTTCTTAGGGGAGCTAGAAAAAAGTCATAACCGATGGGCTATGGAGCGATCGAGGCGGTGGTGGATGATCTCAACCAGGGAGATTGAATTACTGATATTGATCGAGTTAACAATGAGAATATACCAAAATCTCAAATCTTAAATGAGACAGGACGTCGCCACGGGCTCTTTCTGAACCAAAAATCATCACTAATCATAAATCTGTAAGGGATGGTCGGTCAGGTCATTGAGTAAGTTACTTTGTTTTATGTATGAGATACTGCTGTTGTAGACTCTATGTATGATACTAAAACTAAATTGACGATTTTTAAATATCTTTTCTGTATGTATGTATGTATGTATGTATGTTCCTCCAACTCTTAAACGGATCATCCAAATTCGTTAAAAATTAGTACGGGCACATTGAACTATACGGGACACAGGATAGGTTAAATAAAATTCAGTTCCGGTTACGTTAAGATGTGGCTCTTATACAAACCGAATTGTTCCGCCGAAATAAAGGTACCGTAGCGGGCTTACTTACTTTCTTATTTTTAAATACGAATTTCACGCGTGCGAAGCCGCGGGCAAAAGCTAGTATTTGATAAAATGTAACAATTTTATTATAATATAATAAATTTACCATGTACACTATTTAAATACAATGTAGATATTTTGCGAGCAGTTCGCAGTATTCGTAGCACATCCCCAGCTGTGAAGGTGGGAACGCGCGCGCGCGGCGCGGTGGCGCGGCGGCGCGGAGGCGGCCTGCGGCGGAGTCGGCCTGCGGCGGAGTCGTGCCGTGCGCAATGCAGCCCGCAGGTCGTTGTGCCAGTTCGCCGCAGTTCGGCGCGGAGGTGGCGGCGGTGGCGGCGGCGGCGCGGAGGTGACGCGACTGGCACAGCGTACAGTGAGCAGTGGGCCTGTCGCAGCTACTTTACTGACGAGCTGTGCTGCACCTACAAACTGCCTCCAATTTTAACCTTATCTTCGATCAATTTGCAATAAACTACAAGAAAATCTACAGAACATTCACACATTCACAAGTACATAACATTGTGATTACAACAGTGTTATCGGCGCGGCGCCTACACGCAAAAATAACTATAAAATTATCCAACAGCAGCATGCTAAGCATCTTCTTTATCAGACGATACTGAAATATATCCAGAGATAAGTAATATTACTGACTGCCACGATGTAGGAAAGGAATGGTGAAAGCACTGGCGAGAAAATGTGAAGCAAAACCAGACGGCACTATTGGCGATGTTCCACTCGAAATAGTCAAGCTTTTTCGCGATCTTGGCTTAGAAACAGATATCAGATATAGAAGATGTCCTTCCTTCCTTACCTATAATAAAATCCAACGTCTGCTTCTGTCTGAGTGTCTGTCTGTCCGCTTATATATCGAGAACCATGAACCGATTTTAATAAAATAAAATTCTACGGATAGCTTGATTCTTCCCATCAACTATAGGCTACTTACTATCACGCTAAATGGCTTATGAGGTTAGCAGTGAAGTGAAATATGAGAGCGGGCGGAGCCGCGGGCACAGCTTGTAATATATTCATACGTAATAACAAATAAAGCCTTTAAACCTCATAGATTTCGCTGCGTGTGAACCCTTGATAAGGACAAGAGGCCGTGCTAAAGGGCGACAGGCTCGCCACCTGAGAGGTGGCACGGTACTTCCACCGAGTCATGCAGCAGGTGGGTCTTCGTGCCTTACTTGCTGCTTGTTCGATTTAATCTTGTTCGAATACTTTGCGAAACCTATTCGCTTGCGGTTTTTGTCTGTAATTGGACGCATCTCCGCCAGGCTATAAGATATATATCATCACGCCATTATTCATCTGAGCCGAGCGAGGGGTCGAAAGTGAACGCAATCGGAAAAAATCTACCAATTCGATTAGCGTTCATGTGATTTACTCGAAAACTACACAACCAAATCGGTTAGGTTAGGAATTCGGTACGGTGAGCGGGCCCGCGGGCTCCACTAGTAAGGTATATAAGGAATCGAGCATATTCCAGAACGAAGAAGCGGTCGTTCCACTGTTCTCCCCTGTCCTTCGCTCAGTCAGGTAAAAACATTTTTTCAACATATAATTTAGTTCAGGATTCCTACTTTTTAAAATTTTTATGCACACTTTATCACCTTGTGAAGTAAATTCACCGAGTAAATTCTTCTAAGGTAAATATGAACAAATACATATAAGAATTCATTCATATTTATGAAGTGTTTTATACACGGTGTTGCAGTTGCCCCCGTAATATTTTTAACTGACAGAAGGAGGTTATTCTATATGTGAATAATGAATGTGAAACTAAACAACTTCTGTGACGAAAAAAAAAAATTTTAAACAAAAAAAATTGTTTTTCCATTCAATTTTTAAATACCTATTCTCAAAATGTATGGAGAAAAAAAATTTTTTTTCTTCAAATTAAAAAGTCGTAGAACAAAAGTTGTTCTATTTCATGTACAGAATCACCCCCTTTCGGTTTTTACGGTTGGGGTTGCAACACCGTGTATATCGGTATGCACCGTGGGACACGATGAAAAATTGTTTGGGGCTTTGGTCCGTGTGTCGCAAACTTGCGATCGGTCTCAGTTACACAATCTCGCATCTCGACGGTAGAATGTTGCCGTTCAATGTAAACTAGTGTCATCTGCCAAATGGTGCCATCTACAGTGACTTCCCGAAACTAGCTGAAAACGTGATAACGACTTTCGAAAGAGAACGCAGCCTTGAAGAGGGATGCGAGTTGCGACGTTTCTACGAACGGTCGATGGATTGCGTTCATCTCCTATTTCAGGAAACGTAAGTTACCGGTATGTAACTGGTTAGATACATTGTTGAGATCGAAGCACGATTATTATGTACGTCTACCATGACATAACCACTGCGGATGCAGTTGCCGCGGGGCAGGGAGGGGCCGAGAAGGAAGGGGGTGCCCGTGTCACGTGACGCGACAGATCGTTGAACTTCTGCGCAAGACCTTGTGTGTTGAGTGCGTTGTGTCTGCGTCGTCGCGTCGTCGTCGAGCTGTTTATCGCTCACGAGTCGCGACATTGCGCCACGTTGCCATAAGATCCGAAATAAAAATATTTACCAATTTAAGTTTAAGTAGAAAAATTGAGCTTACTTTGGTTCAGATTATTGTGGAATGTATTTTAAAGAACTCCATAATAACCAGATTAATTGGCTTTAGTTTTCATAATGGAGAAGGTAATTTTAATGTATTTGAAGCAAATAAATTAAAATAGTTTAAGTAAATTAGACATTTTATAACTAGGTACGCAATGGCGTCGTGCTACGCAGGAGTGCTACGCCGCGCCGCCGCCGCACCCGCGGCCGCCATCTCCGTCCGACGTAGCACTGCTACGAAGCGCGGCGCGCCAGGCTCGGCCGGCGCTTAGCGCCTCTACGAAGCGTGCGCCCTTTCGCTCTAATAATTATATTATTTTACTATTTCCTATTTTTATTATAATTTTTTTTTATGTAAATTAATTGATTTAGTTTTTTCTAGTTTAGTAGAGATGACTTCGGGGGGAGGGGAAATGCTCGATTTTAGTATATTTTCTTCAATATCTTTTAAACTGTAGATTTTAAAATTCGCCAAAATCGGCCCCTAAAATCGAAAATCCTTAATTTAAGCTATACATCTGCGATTGGGTCAAACTCTATATAATGTACGAAATTTCAACTTTTTCGTCCAGTAGATTCGGAGAAAATAAGCTGTGACAGAAGAACAGACAGACACAAGAGTGATCCTATATGGATTCAGTTTTGTCCACTTTTGTGGTACGGAACCCAAAAAATAACCGTCTTCCCCCCTCGTTCTCCTAGGATTTTAAGGTTAAGATTATGGAAACTGACACGGATGGCTACATCACCTACCACATTAGTAATGTCAGCCCATATCACCTTGGTAAACTAAGTGCCATGTCAATGCTTCTCTTCGGTCGTTTCGGTCCCTTCGGCTACACTGAACTGGACGGAAAACATGAACTATTTACATAGCCGTTTCATTCAGTGCGGTGGTACCAACCCTGGCGGGTTAAACCCTACCACCTAGTAAGGTAAGAAAGGAAGGGACTGAGTTTTACGTGAAATCCGAACCACGGTCAGCAGTATATTTTAATTTCATTACATTTCATAAAAATAAAAAAATTCGCGCCTTTTTTAGCAAAGCATAGGAACTCCTAATGTTCGATTATATTATGAATGCGCTAGTGTATAGTCTGGCTAGTTCGTTTTTTTTTTCACGTCTTAAAGTAAGTATTGAAATTATGAAAGCTCGACCGACCCCCTTACTCAGCATGTAGACATTCGCACAGCGACACCTTACAGCCATCAGAGTGTTTGACTTTACGCAATAACGCTGCGCTGCTGTCACAACAATTCGCTCGTCTCTACATACATACCTTCTAGCTACACTTGGCACGCACCGCCTTCTACATTGACGCTGTGCATTATTCATTTTTGTATGCAAATATCAGTAGGGAGAGCGGCAAGACTAAATAAATACTAAATGTATAGAACGTGTACTGTGCCTGTAAGTAGGTAACCACAACATTAGTACCTCCTACGAGTACATACCTGCACAGCCATGACGCGCTCCTCATATTAAATGTCCACTACGCTTGGTCAACCTAACACCTTATTGTGGTGCCTGAGTAGGTTACATTACGAAAAATAATTATTCTAAAAATAAAGCGAAGTTTCTACGGGCGACCGACCGTGTAACGTATGTTACGTCAATTATATGAATATCCTTGTAACTAGAGAATCATTTTATCGATACATACGGTTTTCAATGTTACATTTTGTCACTTCTTAAGATGGTTTTAGGCTATAACTCATAACGTTACGTCATCGGCGGCCTGAGGCGTGAGCAAAAAGTCACGCAAAGCGAAGCCGGGGGCAAAAGCTAGTACTAGTAGGTATAAGGTTTTGTAATTTGTGCTGTGAACAATGATTTAATGACATACATACATATCACACACGCTCAATCCCGACAGTCGGGGTAAGCAGAGTAATCGGTGTTGTGCTGCAAGAACTCTGGTAAATTACAGCACAACACCGAACACCACGTTTCGCAAAGTATTCGAACAAGATTCAATCGATCAAGCAGAAAGTAAGGCACGAAGACCCACCTACTGCATTGACTCGGTGGAAGTACCGTGCCAAGGTGAGAGGTGGCGAGCCTGTCGCCCTTTAGCACGGAATCTTGTCCTTATCCCTTAGTCGCCTTTTACGACATGCATGGGGAGAGACGCAGTGGGGCTATTCTTTTTAAGTACCGTCCCCACACGGTACTTTTAAGTACCGTCCCCACACGGTACTTTTAAGTACCGTCCCCACACGGTATATATAATTTAATGACACATGATATATATAATTTTAGGGCTTACGCTCGGTGAACTACTCTCCATATTGTGTCTCAGTCGCATAAGAGAGACACGCGAGGAAAAAGTTCACTTTACATTATTCGTGTCTTTTCGGTAAAACATTCCAATAATAAAATCCATTCATAATCACGTCTTTTCCCCGTTAACATAATCAAGTGAAAGTGTTTATCAATGTGCACAAACATATTGACGGGGTGCCTCGCGCGGTTACGTTAGAGCAGGTTAGTTTTAGACATAACTCCGACGGTGGTTTCCTCGTGCGCGTGCGCTATCGGTCGGTGTGATCAGAGTGTCTCTCGCCGCGCCGCCGCCGCGCCGCCTCCGCCGCCTCCGGCCTCCACGCCGCTGCCGCCGCGAACGGCCTTTGCGGTCCGGTTCGGTCGACGACCTGCGCCAGGTGAACGACCCGAGCCCGTTGGCGGTTTTCACTTTCGTTCACAAAGGATAACTGTACCGGGCGAGCCTACGTCAGTGCCCCGTTCTCTGTCGGTGCGCGAGTCCTGCGGCCGCGCACCACCCAACTCGACTCCATCTTCCCTCCTCCCTCGCTCCCGTACGCTCCCAATTTTAGCCAATAATCCATTCTCGGTAAGAACTTCACCGTGCGTGTGAGTTGACTTTGATCGGCAATACTGCTATTAGCTAGCGTATTAGGCAGAGAGGCCGTTCAAGTTTAATTCGCAAATCTAACAAGGAAGTTCAACAAGGGTCATCTAATAGCCAATAGATAGGTACCTACGTAAGCTCTATTTGTCAGCAAAGATCTTCGGTAGTATCGCGTATGTATGCAACGGGGGGCGCGGGCGGTGGCGGCGCGTCGTCGAACTACCCTCCGCGCCCGCAAGTTACCCTCGGTAGTTGCTCGCAACCCACTCACTACCTGAGAGCCTCGGTGACGCAATGGCGAGCGTCCAGTTTGGCGACATCAGTGCAACATTGTTGCAACCATCTTGAGTGAACCAACTCAAATATGCTCTGCGGACTAAACATATAAAATTAATGATATAATTATTATAATAGCGGTTTTACTCACGGTCAGTTCGGGCCACACGTATGGGTCATCCATCATGACCACTCATCCGGCGTAACAGAGGCTTATCTACTTTTGACGCGAGAAAAATTCAAAATATTTTGAACCCATATTGTCTTCAGTATAATGAATTTAATGTTCCGAGTTGTTTTTTATTTAATCCGGTATGGGTGGCTGAGTCAGAGGGCCAAACCTAAATTAAAATACAATTTAATTAGAATTTTACACATTAAATCAATATTGAGCAATGCCTGCTTAGTATGTAGATTCAGACGAGCAGAGCAGTGTAGTGGTAGTAGTGTAGTGCTGACACGTGCTGACGTTCAGCTGTCCTCGTTTTCACAGATAGAAACAATATAACAAAACAATGGACAATATTTCATAGTTCACAAGTACCTAGGTATGTACCGACCGGCACTGCGCCATAATCTACGGGTAGGTGGTTGTACATAGTAGGTGGACATTATAACCTTCGCTTCATATAAGATTATTGTATACTTTGAGTTCAAGCCTTCCTTTATACACATTGGTGTATACAGCGTCACCTTGGCTTAGTCACGTTTCCTTAAAGCACACATCTGAAGAATGTTAATTGGACAGCCCATGATGCTGAACAATTTTATTTCTAGGTAGGGTTTTTAATTCTACAATGAATTTTCACTTCCTCGATACATCATCAGCGGCCCGTATCGGGGTATAGGCCTCTCCCAAGGCACACCACCACAAGCGGTCTTCCGCTCTATCATTTAGGTATACTTTAGGGTTGAAACTTATGAAGAAGTGATTTTTTTCACCCATGTAAAAAAATGGTAATTTAAAAACTTTATTGCAGCATAAAATATTTACAAAACTAGAAACTAAACTAATCTAAAAGAATAAAAATACTTACAAATAAAAATATTACGACATGGGGGACAAGGGCATGGTCCCCATGGTAAATAGTGTGAAGGATGTGCGATGAGTGATGAGTGTGCGGTGGACGGTGGACGATGGACGGTGGACGGTGGACGGTGGACGGTGGACGGTGGACGGTGGACGGTGGACGGTGGACGGGAGGGCTGTGCGAGTGTGTGCGGATGCGGGTGAGTTGCGCAAACGACCCACCTGCATTGGGCGGTCGTCGACTCTGGTTATGTCAGAGCCGGCCGTTACGTAATACCCCTCCTCCTTCCCCCGCAGCCTCACCGCCCTCCCCCCGCGCCGCCCCGCCGTGCCGCCCCTCCGCCGCGCCAATTTGAGCGGCCCCGCGAAGCAACGCGTTCGCGTTTCGCACTTCACTCTATCTATTTACTCACGAGCCGCGAGCGCTCGCCGCTCGTTAGCACCGCGTCGACACCTCATAATTACACAGCGTGATGTTTGTTTGTTGTTAACTTCTAACGAGGTGCCACAGTCAGCCAGGTGCTTTGACGGTTTCCTATGAATTAGTTCTGTTTGCGCAGATTATCATATAAATTGCATATACCTACTCGCTATGTAAATCTTTTAAACAGTGTGTGAGGTCCGAATGAGATATGATGGCCCTCCACCAGCGAAGTCTTGCTATTGCTGAGTCCGGACCTGCCGCGTGAGTGAGCTCCGGTTTCGGATGAAAGACACTAAACTTTTCAGATAGGTGGATAGATACCATCACGGCAATATACAGGCTGTTTGATGACTATAGGTCATAAAGCAAACCAGGTACTCCTGAGCCTATTTGGAGCAAAAAAGTTAGATGACATTTTGCTCTACGGTGAACTTTATTTTTTCCATACAAAAAAAAAAGTTCACCGTAGAGCAAAATGTCATCTAACTTTTTTGCTCCAAATAGGATCAGGAGTACCTGGTTTGCTTTATGACCTATAGTCATCAAACACCCTCCTCCGAACACTCCCCGTGAAATAGACGATAGAACACACTTAGGGAGCCGACTATGTATTCCTGTTCTGTAATTGACAAGGAATGCACCCTTATGCACTTGCCACTTTCTTTACTTACTCTACCGTTGACACAAGCTAATAGTGAGTGCGGTAAGGTTCTGCAGGTGGGTTTATCTACTTGTCTACTTGTAGATTGTGACTGTAGACAATGAAGCGCGCAGCCGGCTTCTGAGAGAGGAGGTTCTCAATTCGTCTGTATTTTTTTGTGTGTATGCTGCCTGATTTCTCGGCCAATTCTCAATCGATTTAAATGATTCTTTTTTTCATGAGTAGGGTATATCTCAGGCATGGTCCTTTCATTAATTTTTTGAAAGAATACAACACCTAAGGGTGGAAAATGAAGGGATGAACACTTTCACACTAAGGAATTTTTCAATCACCCACTTCCCGTCAACCGATTTTATAATATTATGTGATATTACTAAAAAGAGTGAAATAAAAACACTGTTAAAAAAACATTGAACCGACTTCAAACCCTAAAAAGTATTAAATAATATTTTGATCTTGAGTAGAAGGCGATACAAAAGGACACCTGTAGATGGACCGTTTTGTGCTTTTGTACCGCCTTCTAATCAAGACCAAAATATTATTTAATACTTTTTAGGGTTTGAAGTCGGTTTAATGTTTTTATATTTAAGTCAAATGGTCCCAAAAACACTGTTGCCACATTGTTGTACAGATTAAGAACATTTTCGTGACATTTGCACAAATATTATGATGAAAATGCCGTCAAAATGCCGTTTTGATATTCGTATAAAAGTAAATAAAATAGATTTCACTCTAGTATGCCGCGGAGGTGTTAGCGCTCGGCCCGTGGACAGCGGCGGCTGCGAGCACGCGCGCGCCTCGACAGCTGGGCTGAACGAGCGGCTGACAGGGCGCTCGTGCCGGACATCACAAGTGTGCGGGCGGCACCGATACGAGTCATTGCTCTTCTCTGCGCTGCGCTGGATGCACTCGAGCAGTGAGCACTGTGCACGCAGAGAGAATCACAATACGCGAGGACGAATACATGGCTAACACGTTCCTACCTCCATCGTATAATGAACACTAGAAGATGTCATCCATAGGTTATTTAAGTTTATCGTAGAAGACACCTCGTAGAACTATAGAAGGAAGAACGAGGAAGCTTTATGTTTGAGCGTGTCCGCTGTGGTCTAGGTATAATAACCGACTTGATAAGTTTTGGATACAATAGTGCCTGAAATACTTAGTTGGTAATAGAAATGACTTATTTCGTTAGCCAACTCAACTGGGTTCATATCACAGTCCTGGATGTAAGATGGCCGCATAGCAGCCTCGGCTGTGTTCTACTCTAGTCCAGTTTAGCCAGCAATCCAGGAAAGTCTCCGGTATGGCACCTACCTTCGGTGGATCGGAGGTGATATTGATTGTTTGGAGCATGTGCTTTGGCCCCTCTGACTCAGACACCCATACCGGATTACATAAAAAACAAACCACCGCCTTTTATCTGTCTCCCTAGCCTCGCCCATTCGTACTATACGGGACCGTCACCTGTGTAGGGTTTGAATTCGTAGTACTATACGAGACCGTCTCCTGTAAGGCTTGAATTCCGCTCCTTCATAAAATCCTCCGGATCCCACGCTCTACTTATCCCGCTCCGAAAAGTACCTTCTTTATCGCATTGAGCTAGCTAGGTGGATACAACATTATATGACTTGTCCAATTGTAGAAACAATTAACTGGACCAATAAAAAAACCAAAACTGAACAGATTCAAACACCACGAGCAATGATTCAATAATGTCACGAGAATCCAAAGCATTCAGACACGTTTATTCCAGTAACTTTGAATGGAGCGCACCTTTTAAGGCCTGGACACAGTCTAAAAAAGCGATCTGAGTTTATTCGCACATGATTCAGATGTTACCGCGAAGCTAAAAGTACCGACACAGTGTTATGAAAGGTAGTGTCTTTGCACTTTAGCAGTAAAATTATGTATAGGTATGTATTTTACTACGTCTAAAAACCGAAAAAATATAATTCAAAAAGCCATTTGACTGTTTAGCGCTGTTTTTAACCCCCGACAAAAATTAGGGGTATTATAAGTTTGACGCCTGTCTGTCTGGCTGTGTGTCTGTCTGTGGTAGCTCCCAAACGGATGGACCCATTTGGATGCGCGAATAGCTTGCAATGTAATGTAAATAATGTTAAAATACGTTAAACATTTCTCTTGTAGTGTTTTTGGCGAAGCATAGGTACTAAAAACCAAATATCCAGACAGTTAATGGTATATTTTCCTATTTTGGTAGTATTTGAAATTTTCAGCAATATTTCTACAGAGGAACCGTTCTACAACGTTTGGATACCTCGAAATGTTGGTTGTAAGTTTACAGAAACAAAATTCATTAAATGATACCTAATATTTCGAATTTTGTTACAAAATATTTCAGTACTTCTATTATTGGTAGGGAAAGAAGTTTTTTCCAGTCTACAGAAGATATTTCATACCTAATACATGGTGGGTGGTGGTGAGCATCTTCTGGAACCAAAGAGTAGTCGCTGTGATCAGTTCTAAATAACGCTGACTTGCATGGGGCATTTATTATATTGCAACATACCAGTAAGTAGACCAGGTCAGTAAGTAGAAATTAGCCTAACGTGCGGACCTGTAGAAAGTACCAGATCACAGTGGTTGAATAAATAGGATAATCCCATTCTAGATTTGTCAAGTTAAAATCGCCATAATTATAAAAACGTCATTTAATCCCTGCAGTGCGGAAAATAACAAGCACATATATTAAAAATCTCCTAGTTCCGAACGGCCCACTACTCTTCCACCTGTAGCAGAGGAGTGCGGCGGATGTGCGGGAGGCGTCTCGGCGGAGCGACGACGCGACGTGGAGCCATAGTGGAGCCATAGTAAAAGGAGACTGTTTAAACTATGGTGGAGGGCACCGCGAGACCGCGACCACCATATCGCCACCGTACGTCTGTCCCGTTCTAGCAAAAATAACCTCGACAAAGCCGATAAACGATGCGATAAACAGTGTATCATCGAAAAGATCCCTATCTTATATGTCGTCACAAAGCAAAGATACAGTGAAGACAATAATGTCATAGTCAAAGTTAAATATGTTATCTAGGAATTAATTAGTTTCATTCCGAAGTCTCCCTGCGCACGTTCCGATAATCAATTTATAAATTAGCCATTGGAATAAGATAGCAATAATACAACTCCAATAAATGTTAAAGGATAATCAGAAACACTAGCAGCAGCCTCTAGTCCAGTATAGCCAGCAATCCAGGGAAGTCTCCGGTATGGCACCTACCTTCTCGGAGGTGATATTAACTGGTCGGAGAATGCGCTTCGGCCCCTCCGACTCAGCCACCCATACCGGATTACATAATAAAAAAATATATAAGGTCTTTCATTAGTAGTTAACGATACGCTAAGGGGTGTATGTGTATCAGATACTGATCACGTTCCCGTACCAATTGTTTTTTACGATATAAAAAACCTACTCACCCCTCAAATTTTATACGTGAAGTGCGCGTATTTCACCTTGATAAGTACGTTTTTCATATCGTAAAAAAATTGGTATGGGAACGCGATCGGTATCTGATACACATACACCCCTTAGCGTATCCTTACCTACTATTGAAAGACCTTATTTATATTTTGTGTAAATAATTTTCACCGAGAATATAATAAAAAGGACATAGATCATGCAAATGCCTAAACCAGGTGCACTTGTAGCCGTTGTCCTCGGTCGCTTGTTTCGCCGTACGAAGTAGCAGCTTATTGGCCGGATTAAGATGATCGTTTAACCAAACACGGTGCTCCGCAACCGGACGGAACCCCCGCGTCAAACGACGTCAAACAGATGTCGCCTACGCACTCTGCAGGGCATCCTTCAGCGCGCTGTTCCGTAGCCGCATCACCGATACGCGGCGCCCCGGCGCCGACCGCCGCCGTCTCGTCCTCCCGCAACCGCGCACTCCGTGACCCATGGCCGCACCCGCTGCACGATATCATCGTTATAATATTCAAACTGCCGCCCGGTCTTCTCTGCCAGCTGTTGTTGTGGACGACTTTCCCCATTGAGAGCGTATGACGTCACTCGCGGCATTTCATGTAAGGTCATAAGCAGCTCTGCTCTGCAAATACCGCTCCCCCCGCCCCTTCGCACCCCGCCACCCGCTGCGCAGGCGTCGCTACAGCTACATTACCAATAAGTTAGTAGTGGTCGTGTAGCACACCTTCCACCTGGTGGCCTGGCTGGTATATAAAACATTATCGACAAATCTATAAATTTCCTTCATTCATCGTTCAAACTTCTTCGGTGGCCTTGGTTGGCAGCCACTGTAGTCTGGCCGCTCTGTGACCTTCATGGAGTACATATAGGCACCCCTAATAATAACGCATGATCTTTTAGTGGTATTTTCTCATAAAATTCCGCAAATGATGTTCAATAAAACCTACCCACACCATCATACCAGTCACCATTTACAATCGTTCAGGTTAAATTAAATTGCTAATTGAGACCCGGATCGTGAGTCTAGTCGCTTCTCGTCGATCAAATCAGTAAATAATAAAAAGATCGGTGATATATTCTGAAATGTTGATGATTTTTTTTAAATAATTTAAACGCTTCAGATGTCTAACAAAACCGGCCAAGTGCGAGTCGGACTCGCGCACCGAGTGTTCCGTACCACCATACAATATATTTGTGTTACCTATTTACCAACCAAAAATGTGTTTCCTTTCATTCAGTTCGGGATTTTTAGCGCTAGCCTGACTCACATTTGGCCGTTTTATTTGTTATTTGTTTGATTTAACTATTAATTTGTTGAGTTTGAACTATAAAATAAATAAAACTTCTTTATTTCGGACAAATCACACCAAGTTTACGTTTTTATGTATTACCGTTTTAGGGAATCGCTTTGTGTGTATCCAAAGAATTCGATCGGGTCTTGCACCGGTCACTCCTTAGCAAGATTCCGGCCTACGGTGTCCCTTAAAAATATCTAGCTTTTTGAATCTCCAATTTTTTTAAAGTATGTACGGAGCTTTTCTTTTCGGCTTTGCATCTACCTACTTACCTACAGACTTTTCCCTAGTATTTGATGTTAAAATTTTAATAAATAGCCAAAAATTGTAAATGGTTATCGATATCGAGTAAGATATTCATCGATAAACGAGCTGCGAGTGAGCTGGTCAACAATCCCGGCCATAGCGATTCGCACCGCGGCGACAATCCGAGCGGTCGGTCGGCGCCAAATAAACAGTCGCAGAGAGTTAGTTGCCTGAGTTCATCATCAGACATATTCGCGAGCGGACAGCACAACTTACTCACTTTCAAAATGCTAAATATATGTAAAATAAGAATTAGTTGGGCTATTTGTGGAATAGACCGTTCAATTTTTCGTAGGATTTAATTTCCAATTTCAAGAAAAACCAATTGACAAGACGATGCTGATACTTTTCGGTTAGGTTAGGTTAGGTTAGGTAATTCAGCCATCTTTGGATTTTCAATATGAACACTGACACATGTAAAGATTGTATTGCTCGTAAATGTAAATGTAAATCTTGTGTATCTATGTAAATCTACAGAAAGTCTGAATTGTTAGTAAGTATAACGCTACCAAAACTTGTAGATGAATGGCATTAGTGTTAGTGATAATGATAATATGTACAAGTGTACGCGCTGAGTGCATCTATTAGTGTGCCGAGCACCGCAGTGGCGTTCACGCACACTAACTCACTAACTAACACTAATGCCATTTGTCTAAAAGTTTTGGTAACATTAATTCCTTGTTATTTCCAATTATCTAATCTGTGGTATTGCCATGGCCCATGAAGGATCGTAGACGGAGAAGTTCATCTACTGAAGGATGGATCAGGTATATAACTTTAAAGTTCTGAATGGAGGAGCAATGATCAAATAAAACGATTAACAATTTCTTAGAAAATTATACAGGCATTTCAATTCATTTCTGGTTCGCTGAAATGTATTTCTAAAACACATCTATATACCTTTACACTATGTCATGTTTATTTAATAAAAAAAAAAAACACATTCCATTTCCACAGAGAAAATGATGAAAAACTACACGTTTGACATTTCCAAGCACACTACGTCGTCGTGGTTGACTGCATAAACATTCAAACTACCTAAATAGCTAACCGGACCACAAGTACAAAATCTTAATCCTATAAATTGTTACGTTCATACTAGCTTGATATGAGTTTGGCACGCGGTATTTGAAGTTATAAATGTCGTTATTGAATTTCGAGATCAAAGTTTTTATATAAAAATGTCCCTAATACGAAGTAACTATTAAGTAATCTGTGCCCTAATGCCCGCTATATAACCAACCTGGTTATATTTTAAATATTTTCTTGTGCTTCAAATGTTAATAGTACGTAGCATACATATACTCTTTTGTACCGTGTGGGGTCGGTACTTAAAAAGAATAGCCCCACTGCATCTCTCCCCGTCGCATGTCGTAAAAGTCGACTAAGGGATCGTCAGCCTCGGCAGCTTAATGGTGCGGTCAGTTATTGGATGGATGACCGCCCGAATGTTGGAGGCTGACCGTGGTTCGGATTCCACGTTAAACTGTAGGTCCCTTCCCTTCTTACCTTACTAGGTGGTAGGGTTTATCCCGGCCGGGTTGGTACCACCGCACTGAGCGAAACGTCGGTCGAAACGGCTATGTAAATAGTTCGTGTTTTCCGTCCAGTTCAGTGTAGCCGGCGCAAAATGAAGGGAAGCACTGACATGGCACCTAGTTCACCCGGTGTTATGGGCTGACATCACGGATGTTGTAGGTGATGTAGCCAACCGTGTCAAGTTTCCATAAAAAAAAAAAAAAAAAAAAAAATATACATACCACACACGCTGTATCCCGACAATCAGGGTAAGCAGAGTAATCGGTGTTGTGCTGCAAGAACTCTGGAAAATTGCAACACAACATCGACCACCACGTTTAGCAAAGTATTCGGACAAGATAACTATCAAGCAGCAAGTAAGGCACAGAGACCCACCTGCTGCACGACTCGGTCATATTACTTAAGTTTTATACAGGGTGGCCCAGTTATAGTGGTCCAAAAATTTTTTTTAGATAGAGGACATCATATTGACTCATTTAAAAAAACATTAGTTCGGCGAAAATCAATAGTTTTTTTTTTCAAAGTGATTTTTCAAAAAATTTTCAGTTAGTGTAAACTGAACAAAAATTCAATGAAAGGGCTATAGCAACAGTACAGTCTAGGAGTAAACCTAAAAACTATTCATTACGTACTAGCTACACGTCTTCTCTACTTCCATACCAAATTTTATTCGGTTTTGTGGAATAGATATCCAACTAGAGCGGTTTATGTGACTAAAATAGAGAAATTTCAAAAAAAGTTTAAAAAAAATCATAACTTCTAAACTATTGATTTTCGCGAAACTAATGTTCGTTTTAAATGAGTCAACATGATGTCCTCTATCTAAAAAAAAATTTTGGACTACTATAACTGGGCCACCCTGTATATATCAAACTATTATATTAACTATATATACTATTTTTGTATTCGCCGTTCCATTTCCTATAGTATGCTACCCCAATCGATAGGTTATGAAAATTATTTTTTTTATTATGGACAATTTGACGTAATGCGCCCGCCATTTCGAATTTTCACATTGTTATAGCATAGACGAATCTAACGACACTTCGTGTGTTAAAATTTGTCAAGCCGTTTAGGCTACAGCGCGTGCCATATAAATAGACAGACATACATACATACATGCACGCACACATACTATGTATTGTTTATTGTATAATTTCATCCATAGGTGGGTAACCTACGCTTAGACATGTCGAAAATTCCGCCAGTTCTAAATTCAATGCGAAGAAGAACTGACAAACTTATAAAAAAACCGGCCAAGTGCGAGTCGAACTCGCGCACCGAGGGTTGCGTATCGCCATGTCATGGTTAGCACCACTCACGCCATTTATGGCGTGTTTATGAAATGCTTAATATTAGTTTATAGTTAAAATTCACGATTAGTTAAAATGTTTCTAATATGTATGTTCGTAGAGTGCGCGCGCACTGGAACGTGATTGTGTTTTGTTGATTGTTTTGCTGTGTGTCAATAAAGATGGAAAACACCAACCGCATATTTATCATTGGCGACGAGAAGAACCGTAAAACCTAGAATGTCGGTGGTTGGAAAGTTAGACTCGTTCGATTGTGGCAGTCAGGAGTGGCCGGTCTATAAGGATAGACTGCGACATTGGTTCCTGGCCAACAATATTAATGAAGAGTCGGACAAGTCGGCGGAGAAGAGGAAGGCAATCTTGATCAGTTCACTCACGGAAGACTCGTATAAGCTGGTACGAGACCTAGCCTTTCCGGAGAGCATCAACTCCATTACTTTTGTGCGGTTGACATCGCTGCTCGACGAACATTTCAAACCGAAGCGTTGCGGGTTCGCCGACAGATGGAACTTCTACCAGGCCGCACAGGAGGCCGGGGAGGGAATGGCAGAGTGGGCGGCGAGAGTGAGAGGCCTCGCACTGCATTGCGGATTCACATCACAACTGGATGAGACTCTGCGCGACAGGTTCGTGCTCGGCATGTTGCCGGGACCGGAACGAGAGAAGTTGTTCGAGAAGAGTATCGAAACCTTGACACTAGCACAAGCCGTGAGTAAGGCGCAAGGCATACAGAGTGCGCGTTTCGGTGCAAAATCGGCCACTGTATTGGAGAAGAGCGTCTGCAAGATAACAGGATCTGCACCAGTTGCCCTTGGCACCAATGCCGGTGTTAAGTGCCATGTCTGCGGTTATAAGAATCACACGTCTAACAACTGTCGTTTCAAAAATTATAAATGTAATTTATGCAGGTAGGATGGTCATTTGAAGAAAATGTGCCCTCGCAAGGCTCTGAATTGTGTTGAGAATTAATGTGTTGTCGGGATTGGCGGCAATGACGGTGAGCTAGTAGTTTACAATATTCAGTGTTTGAACGGCAGGCCGATGACTCAAACAGTAAGGTTGGCTGGTATGGTGAACGTACATTTTCAAGTAGATAGCGGGTCGTACGTCACCGCGATACCAGAAAGCTTGTACCGAAAACATCTGAAGAAATTTCACCTCGCGCCTAGTAAGATAAAATTAGTAAACTATACTGGTGGAGGTATTCAAACTCTCGGAACGGTACGCCTGCCTGTGACCCATGACAATCAAACCCAAGACCTGGATATTTATATAATTCCTAAGGCTAAGGTCTCGTTACTAGGTAGAGACTTCATATCTGCATTTAACTTGGAATTAGGTCCTATTCGGTTTTGCGAAGGTAAAAGTGGTGTGGAAAATGTGAAAAGGGAAATTAAAATATTGTACCCGGAGGTATTTTCAAAAAAATTAGGTAGGTACAATAAGGGCAAAGTACGCCTAAACGTAAAACCAAACTCCAAGCCAATTTTTTTTTAGAGCTAGGACAGTAGCGTTCGCTCTTAAAGAAAAGGTTGGGATGGGAGATCGACAGGTTGGTGAAAGAAGGGGTACTCGTGCCTGTAACGTACTCGGAATATGCATCGCCTGTAGTTCCTATATTAAAAGCAAATGGCGATATTCGCCTATGTGCAGATTACTCAGTGTCAATCAACAAACAGCTGGAGGTAGATCAATACCCACTACCTAAGATAGAGGAACTGTTTGCCAGGTTGAGCGGCGGGGAAGAATTCAGTAAGCTCGATTTGTCGTCTGCATACAATCAGCTTGAATTAGAAGACGAGTCACAGAATTTGACATGCATAAATACACATAAGGGGCTTTTTAAGTATACGCGCCTAGTGTTCGGGCTGTCGTCTGCGCCAGCAGTTTTCCAGAGGACCTTAGAAACGATTTTAGAAGGCATTACCGATGTGCTCGTATTTTTAGATGATATCCTCATAACGGGCCGTAATAGACAAGAACACATTAAGCGCTTACACCTAGTGTTAGATAGATTAAGAGAGGCCGGTCTCATATTACAATCCGAAAAATGTTTATTTTTGGAAAAGTCAGTGACGTATTTAGGGTATGTCATTGATAAGGACGGCTTACATAAATCTAAAGAAAAGGTTAAAGCAGTGTTGCAAGCTACATCACCCGGGAATGTAAGTCAGCTGAAATCTTTTCTTGGTATGGTGAATTATTACCGAAATTTTGTACCTAATGCATCGTCGGTATTGAGCCCACTTAACAATCTTTTGCGTAAAGACGTGAAGTGGAAGTGGAGCGAGGAGCACGAGCAGGCGTCCACCGAATTAAGTCAGAGCTAGCATCGGAGAGAGTGTTAGCACATTTTAATCCTCAATTGCAATTGCAGCTCATCACTGACGCGGGTCCGAACGCAATTGTAAATCGAACGAAAATAAGCGCTATTTTATCGCAGATAGAAGGCGGGTTGGAGAGACCGCTAGCGTATGCATCAAGATCCCTCACTACGGCGGAAAGGAATTATAGTCAGTTGCAAAAGGAAGCGACGGCTATAATATTTGGAGTAAGGCGTTTCCATCACTATTTGTATGGCCGCAAGGACCCGTTTACTTTGAAAACAGACCACAAGCCACTTCTAGCCATTTTTGGGCCTAACAAAGGTATTCCTGAAATGACAGCAAACCGACTGCAAAGGTATGCACTTTTCCTTTCAGCGTATAACTTTAAAATAGAGTATGTTAAAGGTACAGAAAATGCAGCTGATTACCTGTCCCGTGCTTCCCTGCCTCCACTCGTAGGCAGGCACAACATGAGGGAGGGGGGTCCGGCCGACTGGTGTTCCTGTTTGGAGGACCGCGCCTCATATATAAATTTTGTATCAGACGGAGATCTGCCGGTGACGCGGGAGGACATACGACGTGAAACCAGCACCGATGAATTGCTAAGTGCTGTAGTAAGTCAAGTGCTAAACGGCTGGCCGCCAAAGAACGTGAATGACCGTCTAGCACAAGGCCGGCCAAACCCAGGCACGCGGGCCACGAAGTGGCCCGCCAAGGCATTTGAATTTGCCCGCCAGCAAAGTCGCTTTTCGGCCGACTGCGACTGCTGTTGTCGGTGGCGGCGGGCGACACGGCGCGCAGAGCGCGGCGGCAAGCGGCGCGGAGCGGCGCGGCGCCACCGAGTCCTCCCGAGCGCGTAATATTCAGCTGTTTATGAATCCTTTTGCAATCAGTTCTACTGATCTGATTGAATATCCAGCAAACATTCAGCTCGAAGTGACAGATCTTCAAAATCATACTGCTCTTAAACAAATTATCTACGAAAACGTATCTTCAGAGCAGCGAACAGAAAGTTTCGCAAATTTTTGGAAAAACGTTTCTAGTGAAGATTTCCCAACATTGCGCCACATTGCTATGCAAATTTTAAGCAGGTTTGGTTCCACCTATGTGTGTGAAAAAACCTTTTCAACTCTATCATACATTAAAAATAAATATCGCACATCTCTCACTGCAAAACACATTTCGGATTTAATTGTACTATCAACATCAGATTTTAAACCAAATATCGACAAATTACTATCAAGAAAACCTCTTCACAGCTCACATTAAATATAACAATGCTGTTATTATGTTATTTCTTTTCATTTCATTTATAAATAAAGTAAATTAAAGCATATTTTTTCTTTTATTTGTGTATAAATTAGTTACGTTATGAATATGGTAATAGTAGTGGCCCGGCGCCGCCACAGGCTAAGAAATTGTGCTCACCTGGAAAATCTATTGGCCAGCCTTGGTCTAGCACCATATTTCCATTGTAGGCTACAGTTGGAGTGTGAAGCGGGCTGCCTAATGCGTGGTCACAAGTTGGTCGTACCAACTATTTATAGAGATAAAATGCTAAAAGAATTACACAGGACTCATTTAGGCGTCGTTAAGACAAAGGCCGAGGCGAGAAGTAGGTTTTGGTGGCCGCAGATTGACGCTGATATCGAGCGGTACATAGGAGCATGCGAGGTTTGCAATCAGCTGCGGCCCGGCCCTCCCAGCGCACCGCCCCGCAACTGGGAGTTCCCTCCACATCCGTGGTATAGAGTGCATTTGGATTATCTGGGTCCAATTAATAATAAGTCTTTCCTAATTGTAGTAGATGCGTACACAAAGTGGGTGGAATGTTTCCTCATGTCTGATTATTCTTCAAGTGGGCTCATAGAAAAACTTCAGGAAGTAATGTCTAGGTTTGGAGTTCCACATACAATTGCCACAGATAATGGAACGTCTTTTACATCTCGAGAGTTTTTAAACTTCTGCAAGTTGAATGCGATATCATTTATAACTATCCCTGCCCACCATCCGTCCAGTAATGGGCAGGCAGAATCCTTTGTAAAAACGATTAAAAAGGGGATAAAGAGTATAGCTTTAAAATATTCTAACAAGAAGGAGGTTCAGTCAAAGTTGTTAGAATATTTATTTCAATACAGGAATTCCGTACACACTACAACAGAACGTTCTCCGCCCGCTTTACTGTTTGGTCGTCAAATGCGCAGCCGACTCGATATTCTTAAGCTAAACGATAGACCAGCTCCGTCCTCGCCTGCCGTTGCTGAAACTGTAAAAAAAAATCAGTGTTTGCAGAATAAGTATAGGGGTGGAAGTAGAAAAAAAATGTTCAAAAAGGATGACAGAGTTTTGTTTAAAATTTACAAACAAGATAAGTCAGTACAGTGGAAAAGAGGAGTGATTACAAAAGTGTTAGGTAGAAATACGTATATGGTGTTCGCGGAAGACCTGAAGATATCGATTAAAAAACATGTCGACCAATTATGGGAGTACAAAGGTGGCGATGACGCTGTTGCGGCGGGCCAGTCGTCACCTGGTGGAGGAAGTAGTAGAGTGACATTTCCGGCACCACCTACAGTTTGGGCTGCTCCGCCGTCGCTGACTACGCCGCCGCTCACTCAGCTTCCGGAAGAGCAAGATGTGCTGCGAGAGACATCGGGAGAGGTACAGGAAGCAGTAGAAGATGCGAGGCGTGCTGTACCTGCCGCCGATGAGACAGAAGGAGAGTTCGCCGTGGCTGACCCAGCAGCAGCTGCCGTTACAAGAACGGCCACTACGTCTTCCGATGTTATAAACTATAAAACGTAGATCCTTATAAGTAACTTTTAATTTAAGGTGGAGGAATAATATGTATGTTCGTAGAGTGCGCGCGCACTGGAACGTGATTGTGTTTTGTTGATTGTTTTGCTGTGTGTCAATAAAGATGGAAAACACCAACCGCATATTTATCAGTTTCATACTCTATTCGGTAGATGGCGCGCGTGCTACACTTTTTAGTTTCTTCTATGGAAACCCCGTGATTTTTTAATTTTTCTTATTATTATTTTTTTTTTGTTATATCGGCCATAATAACACATATTCTGTGAAAATTTCAACGGGCTACCTATTGCCGTTTACGAGATACAGCCCTCGGACTCTCGGACAGACGGACGGACGGACCGACAGACAGACGGTGTAGACCGTCACCCGTAGAATAGGGTTTCGTACCGGATACGGAACCCTAATAAAAAACAATAATAACGGACAAAATGTAATATGATAGTTTATGATCTGGTACTATTTCAACCAACCTTGTGTTACTTACAGATTAGATATATTTGTAGACGATCGTTAATATTAATTGAAGTCATATATTCGCACTTTTGATAAATTCGACAACAGGTAACGTGTTATCTAATTTGTATGACTAGCGTATATCAGATAAATTATGAAAACATTTAAAAATGCGAAGGACAACCCATCAGGACTGTTAGTTGTCTTACATATTTAAATATGAACTATTATTATTACTTCTGAATATGCAATTAAAATATTTAAATACGATAATTCCATTCATATAGGTACCTAGGTACTTCATTTAAACTAGTAAAATTCGTAGTTCAAATCATCAAATCAAATCATCATTTATTTAACATAATACAATTCTTACAATCAATTATTTACAATGTACATACAATTTCAGTTAAATATTACTCTCACTTTATACACGTGCATAATATATGTGTAAATAGACATATACCTACATCTCTATCTCTCTATCTGTATCTCTATCTCTATCTCTACTCTCTATCTCTACTTCTTATAAAATGGAACGTCTGTCTGTCTGTATGTATGAATTTTGTATGAATGTAGGTTCAGAACCACTGAACAGATTTGGCACCAATGTAAAGAGTAGTTCTTGAGACTCACTATAGGCTATTTATACCACCACGCTAAATAGCAATAGAGTACCAAAGGAAAGGGGAGATAAGGACGGCGGGAGTGGGAGGGGAAGAGGCGAAGGAGGAAGGGGAAGGGAGGGAGGGTGAGTGAGAGAGAATATAAGAGAAGCGATAGTTTATTATCATATTTACCTTAAAATCGGATTTGCTATTAAACCGAGTTTAACGAGAGCGAAGCTGCGGGCAAAAGCTAGTAATTATATACGTATATACAGTACAACACGTAGGTAGTAAGTCAAATCAACATTCTCTCTCAATATTAACACCAGAAGCTGCAGATTACAATTTTATTGCTGTTAAACGAGCAATTTGGAGGCAGCTAATGGCGGGCGGTGGTGGTCTCGTGTTGCTGCGCTCGAAGGCAAAAAGTGTCAACTAGACTTCTTATCGTCCGCTGCGCTGTCGCTGCTGGAGCAATAACTGTTCATTATTACTAGTAGCGTTCCAAGTGCAAGAGGAAAGTTTTTCTTTCTTTGGAGGTACATAAATACTTCGTTTGGATCAGAAACACGCATTTCTTTTATCGATAGCGCGACATGTGGCATCGTTTCACCTACAAGTAGATGTCTAACGATGCCCATGGACATTCTGTGATGCACGGGGATTGCGAATGCCATGCCGACCAGACAGGAGCCTTTTCACGCCCTTTTTAAAAAACCCCAGGATGTACTTAAATTAAGCCAATGAAAGAATTGCACAGTCATAAAACGAGACGGCAAAATAAACTAATAATAAATACAAAACCTAGAACTACACAATATCGCAAAAGTACATATTACATACATGGCTTCGCTTCGGAATCGAATCAATGGTAATAGTTTGAAATCCAAAAAATATAACAGATATCGAAAAGCTAATAGAATCTATGGATACATCACAGATGACATTTTTCTTTATGTAAACCAACATGGGTGGCTGTGCCGAGAGACCAATGGTGCATTCGACAGAGGCAAAAACACCTCTCCTCGCGAAACCACGCTCAGTTAGGTGCCATGCCAGCAGATTTGCGGACTGTTGCGAGGCTGTCTAGCCTTTTAATACGACGTTTGAAGACACCCAGGTTAAAGGATTTGGGAAACACACTCGCCGGAAGACAGTTCCACACCCTAGCGGTGCGACAAAGAAACGATTTAGAGAACCGATGGGTTCTCAAAAGCCCAATGTCAACAAAAGGGTGCTGAGTCTCTCTGCGCCGAATCATGCGGAGATAGGACGGGTGGCAGGGAATAAGGGATGCCAGTTCCTTAGGATACTTAGGATGAGGTAGACAGTAGGTAGACGCGGACTTTGTGTGCGGAGTATAAATTATTTCGAAATAATATCCATTTATTATTATGAGTAAAGTAAGATTGGAATAGCATAAAAATATCATCATATTTGACAATGTCGTCGTATATGAATAATAAAATGCAAAACAAAGTACTTATGCTAGATGAAAGGTAACTTCAGGACGAATTCAGGAATCCCAAAAAGTCATCTTCTAGAGCGCGTCTTATACTCGACGAGCCCAGGCCCGAAACGCATGTCGACGCAAATAAGTGTTCAAGTCTTTGCTAGCTCTCGGCCTCGGCAACTCGGTGGCGATATGAATCGACGTCCAATCGTGAGGTTAAGCAACCGGGGCGAGGTTAAAACTTGGAGGGGTGACCGTACTACAGCTGAGGATGGCTGTGTTTCGGATTTCACGAATGTGAAGCGAATGTACTTATTTCATTCCCTTCCCCCCTTCTAAGGGGCACGCGATTTATCTTTCCATCGTTTGAGGAAGACATTTTCACACATAAGACCACGGCACGAGCCTGGTCTACAAATTTAAAGTCGCTCAGCGAGCAATGGAAAGAGCAATGCTCGGCATTTTTTTGACCGATAAAATCCGTAACGACGTGATACGTCAAAGAACTAAGGTAGTCGACATTGCTAAGAAAATAAGCAAGCTGAAGTGGCAGTGGGCACATCTGTCGTAGACCCGACAACCGATGGGGTAGACGGGTGCTCGAATGGATGCCACGTACAAGCAAACGTAGCGTGGGACGCCCCCCGGCCAGGTGGACAGACGACCTAAAAAAGGTAGCCGGGAGTGGATGGATGAGAAGAGCGGAAGACCGCGTGTGGCGGCGTGCCTTGGGAGAGGCCTATGTCCGGCAGTGGACCGATACGGGCTGATGATGATGATGACGATCCCGGACTTTGCCCAGCGCTGTTTTTTTTTCAAACACCAAATTAAGTTGTTTGGTTATTTAATTGGAAGTATGGACGATGATGTTATCAGTGGATACTACCGACTGTTAGTTAGTGGCGTACAGCCAGCGGTCCGCGGGCCGGGGGCCGGCCGGGCGACGCGCGGCCGGTTTGCGCGCGCTGGCAGCGGCTAACGAGGCCGCACTTCCACCGAACGGAACAAGACCAGCTCTCGTCTTTTTGTTTCCAGCCCAAGCGGAACAGAGCAGAGAAATTCGGCAAGGTGGGCCCGCGTGCAGGCAAAGGAGGACGCGGTCGCGAGCCGAGCCCGAGATGTGGAGCGCGTCGATATTTTTTAATATGGTGTTGGTGGAAGTGGAGTAGGTCTCTGGGTATGACTTTTTGTCGAAGGTACGGCCGTGACTCACCCGCACGCCGTACTCGTCACATTGAGATGCTCGAGATAAACGATTGAGGCATTGAGCTCAATTTTGGTGATTTATTTCGAAGTTGCTAAATTCGCGAGACAATTTTGCGTGGAATGTAGCTGTATATTTTGATTTATCTTAGGAGAAAGTTTGTACAAATTGTATTACTTACTGACATGTGTAGAGGTAGGTACTCGTAGAATTAGCGATACAATTGTCTGTAAGCAAGTTACCGATAGACCACCTGGAAAAGCATTGCCGAGTATAGACGGAAAGCTGTGAAACGCTTGTATAGAAAACTATATGGGCTATGTATATCATAATATAATATTAGGTAAAATATACAACAATACGCGAAAGTTGGTTCATCACATTATAATAAAATAGGTAACGTAATTAGACTTAGAACGCCTAACACGTCCTTCATTTGGATTTTAAGAAGTTGCTATCAAGTCCGTGGTTGCTATAATAAACTTTAGGGATACTCCAGATTAGCGAGCTACCGAAATGACCGTTTTGATTTTCGTGCTCGGCTGGCAGTGTTTATAAAAACCTACACTCTCTCTCTCTCTCTCTCTCTCTCTCTCTCTCTCTCTCTCTCTCTCTCTCTCTCTCTCTCTCTCTCTCTCTCTCTCTCTCTCTCTCTCTCTCTCTCTCTCTCTCTCTCTCTCTCTCTCTCTCTCTCGCTCTCTCTCTCTCTCTCTCTCTCTCTCTCTCTCTCTCTTATCTAAGGCTATTTCGCGTGATGTTGAATAGCCTATAGTGTGCTTCAAGAACTATCTTTACATTGGTGCAAGACACATCAAAATCTGTTCAGTGGTTCCGGAGTTTACCTCAAACATACATGCATACATACAAACAGACAGACGTTCCCTTTTATAAAAAGTAGAAGAAGAAGATATTCTTTATTCTTTATTCATCATTCGTATGGTAGTACACTACGCTTGAATTTGTCCTGTTAGTTTTTATAATATAGAGAAAAAGTAGAGATTAGTTTGTAGTTTTATCATACTTATAATTACCATATTGCATTACTTAAAACATTGCCACAAACTATTTTTGTTCGCCTGCATAGGTATGATATAATGCTTCACGAAGTTAGAATATAATGCTTCACGGCATTAAGCTCACCTATTGTGCCTAATTTGTATAAATTAGTGTTCAATTGTTGACCATTGCGGAAAGGTGATGCCATCTGTGGCTAAACGTACATAATATTTAGTTATTAGTATTTATTTTTTATATTAGATGAAAATTTATAATAATGATCTGTGAATGACTAAAATAAAAATAAAGAACATATATCGATATTAAACAATTTGATTATAATTTACTTCCCTTTTCATATTGAAATATGTCCATTTTGAAAAATAGACAAAAATTGTCCAAAATAAAAAAAATATTAAATTAAAATTCTCAATTTTCAAGTATTACTTATGCATTCACGAAAACCATTTTAACTATTTACACTGCAAGCTATAGACGACACGAAACTCGCGTAACGGAAAATTAAAAAAAAACATCTCTCAAAATTTTCACTTTTTTTAAACAATCAAAAAATTTTAATCAATCTATAATATAAAAGTTTAAAATATCTATTTAGAAATATGTTCAAAAGTGCCCTTTTTAAACCCCCTAAAAACAGATATTAAAGCGGTATTTTGGGATTTTCTCAAAAAGTCTCAAACTTGTTTAATATTTTGTAGCTCTCGTCGAATATTCACGTAGTCTTAAAACTCACGACACCAGGGTCAATTCGTACTCTCGCTGGAAATCGGGGACTATACTAAAGCGATCGAAAAGACATTTCCAATGTAAAAAAAACAATGCTACTATTAAGCGCCCCGTCTCGTCCCGCATCCCGCCCGCCGCCGCCTCCGTGCCGCCGCCGCCTCCGTGCCGCCGCCGCCGCGCCGCCGCCGCGCCGCCCCCGCGCCGCCGCCGCCCGCTGTCACTGCTTCGGTATAAAGTTGTGCCCAAGCGCTACAAAGAGCGGTCAACGTTCGCCATTTTTCGAAAGCACGCTCGGCACTTATATAACAGTTCAATGTGACACTTACCCCGCGAAACAAACGTCGGTTCGTCGTGCCACTTTTCCCATTAGGCAGAACTCTCCGCACTCACGTGGTGGTCGCCGCAGAAACGCTTTCATTATTAGAATAATACGTTCTCTCCGATGTTTTCATCTATAGCTTTCACTGGCCCCGTTCCTCGAGGTGAACCGAGCGTTTCCTGCGGGCTGCGGTCGCCTCCGCCATCTCGCTCACCTCATCTCACGGTTACCTAGTTAGCTACTCCATCTCTTGCTCTCGCAAGCCACCGCCGCGCCGCGCCGCCGCCGCTAGCCGTCTTCCTGTCTTCGCTGAACCCTATCAACCTCTACTCTTCTGTCACTAGCTTATTGCCAGGTTTCGGGCAACAGTATAGATTTTTCCGTATACATTTGTAGATTCACTCGAGTTTATTTCGTGTGAAGTGATTTTTCTCTATCGTTCGCTCGCAGTTCACTCCCACGCTCGCCATCTCGCTCTCACGCTTCTGTTCGCGTGAGTTCACCTTTCGCTAGTAACTCACTGCCCTAGGAATACAGGAGCATAAAGGTCGTTATTTCAGTAGAATGGATCAGGTTACGTATAACCATTGCGGAAAGGTGATGCCATCTGTGGCTAAACGTACATTACAGCACTCCACGGGGCGTGGACGGTGTATATGTGTGTAGGCAAGCAGTCTTCGACGTCGTCGTCGGCCGTCGTTCCCACGTTCCTCGTTCTCGTAGTGTTTACATGCTATGCCTCTCTCTCGGAAAATGTATGTCAGCAAACGCGCATCCTGCCGCTCGCCAACTCTCCGCACCGCTGTCGCCGCCCCCGCGCGGAAGCCTCAACTTCGACGGCGGCGGCGGAGCGGCCTGCAATCGCCGCACCAACAGTTCAATGAACTGCTATTTATATTTAGCGACGGAACAATGAATTCGAGCAGAGAGGTGAACGACCGGTGCGGAGCGCAGGCCCACGGGGCGGCGGGGCGAGCGGGCGGCGGGGCGAGCGGGCGGCGGAGGAGGCAGCGCGGGCACACGAACGCGGGAGGCAAGAGAGAGGGGTCGGCGTGGGCAGTTATCGACCTATATTGAAGTGAAATGTAGATCAGTGGGCGAACATCGATCCAACTCGTTGCGGAGCGCGTGGCTGCTGGGGAGGCGACGACGACGGGACGGGCGGGGCGGCCGCCGCCGGTGACCGCTTCCAACGACGGCCTTCGCTGGATCTCTCGACCTCATCGCACTGACAATCGAATCGAAACAATAGGCACTGACAAATTATTCCAGAGGAGGTCCCGTTACTTGTTTCGCCCACCGCCATTCCTTTTGATATATTTATTTAAAGAAACAGTCGACAGAACTGTGTCACGGTTCGCTCCGAGCCGGGCCGAACAATGTATTGACGGTTGGTGGTGGTACTAAAACGGTGACCTATTTCTCAACACAGTTGGAGAATTCGAGATTTAAAACACTCAGAATTTGGACACAATCGGTCGTTCAGTTCGGAGAAACTTAAATAAAGGGCATTGTTCGCAAACGAACACGTGCAGATTGTCCATTAATTATTCTAAAAACTCAACTAAGGATTCTTTAAAAAATACAACAATTTATAACAATTCCGATAAATTTATAATTATATATTAATATATTATAGTACTGTGTGTGTGGGACCGGTACTTAATAAGAATAGCCCCACTGCATCTCTCCCCGTGCATGTCGTAAAAGGCGACTAAGGGATATGGGCAAGATGTCGTGCATAAGGGCGATAGGCTAACCACCTCTCAACTTGGCACGGTGTTTCCACCGAGTCTGGCAGCAGGCGGGCCTTCATGCCTTGCTTGCTGCCTGATCTGAGTTATCTTGTCCGAATACTTTGCTAAACGTGGTGGTCAGTGTCGTGCTGTAATTTACCAGAATACTTGTAGTACAACACCGATTATTCTGATTACCCCTATTGTCGGGATACAGCGTGTGGTGTGTGTGTGTGTATATTATAATAATTCCTGACAGTGTGTATTAGAATTAATGTAATAAGTAAACACTCAAGTTTAAACCATTTTTGGTTTACAAGTTACAAAAATAGTTACATACTTGAGAGTGGTTGACATATTGTTAATATATCTGTCCTGGAAACGAAGATGATAGAAGCCTGTCTGCTTGTATCTTAGCCAGCGTGTCGCGCAAGTAGGTCTAGCTAGGATACAATTCCACGAAGTTTCACGAAACGCATCGAACGTCCGAGAAATCTAATAATACTCGTAGTTGTCAGCTTCTTATGTCACAGTGTCCCGCGCACCGGTCGCGCTGTAGAGCAAGGTTGCGAGGAAATTCGATCTGAGACAAGTTTCCCAAAGAGGCGCGAAGAAAGTCCGCAGCACTTTTACTGAACGCTCTAGCGATACGACGTGATGCGACGCGGCGCCACGGCCGCCCGCGCCGCCGCCCGCGCCGCCGGCATAATTTCCCCTCGCATTTTCCCACGGAACCGCTTTGCTTGCGATGGAAACAGGCGTTCGATTAGCGGGAAACGTATGAATCAAAATTTAACGATAATTGAAAAATTACCTATGTCACTTCATTTCACACAATTCATTAATTTGTCTGTACTTGTGCACTTCCATATTTTAAGATATATATTCTATGTAATAAGGGAAAGGAGGTATGCACAGTTTTAATGGACATAGAAATGAAAAAGAAAGCGAAAATTGAAGGTGGTGGGCAAGAGAGGCGGAACTTCTCGTATTTCTGGACCCTAATATCTATTAGTTTTCTACTGCAAGATATTTAATTTTGAAACTAAATTAGTGTCAACCCGTTTTGCCTCTTACAGGAGACAAGCGGCGAAAAGAAAAGCAACTGAGCGACGAATCGCTCACTGCAGCAGCGACGCTGCCTCAGCGTCCATATCAACAAGTTGTCATCCTCCTACGGTGGCTATGAGCAGGCTTGACTCCGACGACAGCCGGAAAAATATACAGGTTGTCCCACATCGACCGCATAACATAACCACCACTTGATTCCTCAACTAAAATATACATACATAATAGCCTGTTTGGTACACGTATGTAATATATAATATAAACTCGACGACAATGCAATAATATTGTGACTTTCAAATACTTAAAAAAACAAGTACCTAATGCACACAAAATCTTACATAGAGCAATGCTTGATGCCTATGGCATTTTCTGCCAGTTTTAACCCTTTTTATATAATATAAATATGTGTCATGTCATGGGTAAGAGCAACAAAACATAGTTATGATGAACGAATATGATACGAATAAAGGTATATAATACGATAACCTTTTCGAAGAAAGTAAGTAACAGAGGGCGAGGCCGAAGGCCGAGCTGCGTTCAGGAAGACCATAAACCTTCTCGAAGAAAGTAAGTAGCTAAGGGCGAGGCCGAAGGCCGAGCTGCGTTCAGGAAGACCATAAACCTTCTCGAAGAGATTAAGTAACTAAGGGCGAGGCCGAAGGCCGAGCTGTGTTCAGGAAGACTATAAACCTTCTTCTTGAAAGTAAGTAACTGAGGGCGAGACCGAAGGCCGAGCTGCGTTCAGGAAGACATTAACCTTTTCGAAGAAAGTAAGTAACAGAGGGCAAGGCCGAAGGCCGAGCTGCGTTCAGGAAGACCATAAACCTTCTTGATGAAAGTAAGTAACTGAGGGCGAGGCCGAAGGCCGAGCTGCGTACAGGAAGACGATAACCTTTTCGAAGAAAGTAAGTAACAGAGGGTGAGGCCGAAGGCCGAGCTGTGTTCAGGAAGACCATAAACCTTCTCGAAGAAAGTAAGTAACTAAGGGCGAGGCCGAATGCCGACCTGCGTTCAGGAAGACTATAAACCTTTTCGAAAAAATTAAGTAATTGAGTAACTATCGCCCTTAGTTACTTACTTTCTTCGAGAAGGTTTGTGGTCTTCCTGAACGCAGCTCGGCCTTCGGCCTCGCCCTCAATTACTCAGTTTCTTCGAAAAGGTATATAGTCTTCCTGGACGCAGCTCGAACTTAGGCCTCGCCCTCAGTTACTTACTTTCTTCGAGAAGGTTGAAGGTCTTCCTGAACGCAGCTCGTAGCTTTCGGCCCCGCCGGTACTGTGCGCCGCAGGACGCCATGTTATCAAGACATTTTCATCGTCGTAACTTTTAAACTATTGGTCCAAATATACTCGATTTAACAGCAATTCCGATTTAAACGCAAATATGATAATAAAATGTCGTTTCTTTCATATTCTCCCTCTCGCTCTCGCTCTCGCTCTCGCTCTCGCTCTCGCTCTCGCTCTCGCTCTCGCTCTCGCTCTCGCTCTCGCACTCGCTCTCGCTCTCGCTCTCGCTCTCGCTCTAGCTCTCGCTCTCGCTCTTGCTCTCCCTCTCGCTCTCGCTCTCCCTCTCCCTCTCCCCCTCCCTCTCCCTCTGCCTCTCCCTCTACCTCTCCCTCTCCCTCTCCCTCTCCCTCTCTCTCCCCCTCTTCCTCTCCCTCTCCCTCTCCCTCCACCATGTCTCCCTATTTCCCCCACCCATTTCCTTCCCTTTCCTCCATTCCCTCCCCCTCCCATCGCTGCTCTTCCTCCCAACCCTCCTTCCCCTTCCTTCATCTCCCTACCTCAACTATTTCTCTCTCCCTCCCCTCCCCCCCCACTCTTCCTCCCCTCAACACCTCTCCTCTCACCACCCTACGTCCCCTCCTTTACCCCTCCCTTCTCCTTTCACTCCGATCCTCCCCCTTTCCGTCACTCCACCCTCCCTCCCCCGCCCTTCCTCTCTTCCTTCATCTCCCTACCTTCCCTCCTCTCCCGACCGTTCCTCCCTCCCCTCCCCCTCATCTCCCTACCCATCCTCCCTCCCCTCCCTTCCATCTCTCTACGTCCACCTCCCCTAACGCCCCTCCCTCACCTCACTCCCATTATGCCTCTATTTACCCCCCCCCCCCTTCCCTTCATTCCCCGTTCATAGCTGCCCCTCCCTCACTCCCTATCTCCGTAAACGAAAATCCTAAGCATTCTAGTTCTCACAGAAAACGGGATAGTACGGAACCCTCTTTACGCGAGCTCGACTCAAACTTGACCACTTTTTTAAAAATTATGTTACCATGGGATATACACTTAATTTACGGGAAAACCTAAACGAAAATCCTAAGCATTCTAGTTCTCACGGAAAATGGGATGGTACGAAACCCTCTTTACGCGAGCTCGACTCAAACCTGAACAGTTTTTTTCTAAATTATGTTACTCCGGGATGTACACTACAACTATACAAAGTTTTGTCAAAATCCGTTCAGCCGTTCAGGCGTGAAAGAGGAACAAACAAACAAACAAACAAATAAACAAACTAACAAATATACTTTCGCATTTGCATACTCGCATACTTTATAGTGAGAAGTGAGATGGTGATAACTAATTTCATTTTCTTTTTCTTTAGCTTACCTATGCCTCCTACCTGTGTTTATATACTACAATTAATAATATATATATTTTTTATGTATTCGTGTTTTTTTGCTCTTTACTACTTATGTAGGTGTATGTAGGTTTATGTTAGGTTTAGTTTAGTAATATTTGAAATGACATATTTATATTTATACATTATCGTGTATTATTAAGGTCAAGTGCGTAATACCCGTAACCGACGAAAATTTATCAGAGCGGCGGCAGAGTGTGTCAGTATCGTGGCACTTGGAGATTCGTTGTCTCTGCCTACCCCTCTGGGAAACAGGTATAGTATGCATATCTATCTATACTATCCTTTCTACACTTGCATTGTCGGCCACCTGCCTTTCTCACGTCCCAAAGGTTAGTTTACAAAGAATGCCGCAATGCATTAAACTCGCCTTTTGTGGCTTTTTTAAATTATGAACAATAAAGTCTATTTTGAATTGATTTAATATTATGTGCATTATGTAATAAATATAAAAAGTTTTTATTTGCTCACAACGATTCATTTTGTCTCGAGATGAATTTAATTTCTTCTACTCTATTCTAAGAATTCAAAGGAAATTAAATAAATATTTATAATACAATTGTTTACAATAATAGCTCTGTAAATAATCCAAAGATATAAATAAACTGAACTTCACACGAAAGGTTCAATCGATATGTTCGACTGGAGGACGACGCGACGCGACCCGACCGCGCGCGGCGAGACGACGACGACGCGACGGTCGTGGGCGTCGCGTCGGCCGACGTCACAGGGGGCGCCGGGCGGAGCGGTGCATTCACTCACCTAGGCGACACGTCGTCTGCAGTCTAGACTTGTTTTTCTAACTGAGACAACAAGGAAAATTCAAAGATACTCGACATTACTAAGTACTACACGTTAATGTAAACAGGACCAGTAGCCAGTATGTAAACATAATAACATAAGTGCAGTCGATCATTGGCAGCGATCGGAGCGAGTATGTTACTATTGGTTTAGGTTAATATATTATATAATATTTAAATGGTTAGAATAAAAGAAGAAATTATTATCAAAAAAAATTCAAACCTTTGTGAATTCCCGAGAAACTAATTAGGATTCTACCAGTAAAATCAAGTTAATTTCCTTACAGGCTACGGAACATGTCTGATTTTTTAAAGTTATTTTACCGTTAATTGTACTGATTACACCTATGTTTGCCACTAGCTGTTGCCCGCAGCTTCGCTCGCGTGAAATTCTTATTTCAATAGAAGAAATTAGTAACTAAGGGCGAGGCCGAAGGACGAGCTGGGTTCAGATAACGATAAACCTTCTCGAAGAAAGTAACTAAGAGCTAGGCCGAAGGCCGAGCTGCGTTCACGTAAACGATAAATCTTCTCAAATAAAGTTAGTAACTAACGGCGAGGCTGAATGCCGAGCTGCATTCAGGAAGACAATAAACGTTCTGGAAGAACGTTAAGAAACTAAGGGCGAGGTCGTAAGTCGAGCTGCGTTCAGAAAGATGATAAACCTTCTCGAAGAAACTCGTTTTCCAGAATGCAGCTCGGCCTTATATCGTTTACGCGAACGAAGCTCGACCTTCGGCCTCGCCCTTGATTACTTACTTTCTTCGAGAAGGTTTATTGTTTACCTGAACGTAGCTTGGCCTTCGGCCTAGCTCTTAGTTACTTTCTTTGAGTAAGTATATGGTTTAGCTATCCGGAGCTGCGCCTTCCGCCTAAATTTTTTCGTGAAGAATATCGTTTACCCGAACGGAGCTCGGCCTTCGGCCTCGCCCTTAGTTACTTACTTTATTCAAGAAGGTTTATTGTCTTCCATAAAGCAACTCGGCCTTCGGCCTCGCCCTTAGTTACTTACTTTCTTCGAGGTGGTTTATTTATATATCTGAACATAGCTTTGCCATCGGCCTCGCCTTAATTACTTACTTTCTTCAAGAAGGTTCATGTTCTTTCTAAACTCCGCTCGACCTTCGACCTGGCCCTTAGTTACTTACTTTCTTCGAGACATAAATTAATTACTCCCATCCGGCACCGCTTGTTCAGTTGTTTCGCCGGCTACACATTATGAGACGAGACTGAGAATTATTATCTCTACAAATAATACATACAAGCTCTTTGCTACAAATATAATTTTTCAATATTGAAATATTATTAATTGTACAATGACGTCCGCGTCGTGTCGATGCCATCAGGTCGATGCCAGGTATTAATGTCTGAAATCAATAATAATAAAACAATCCTTAAATTTAATTATCACTATAATTTTTATTGGCATTATTTGCTACTTTTCTTTATCTGAATGCTATAAAATCATTTATTGAATTTTACAGCTATGAAATTAGATAAAGCATTGCGTCACGTGCAAAGGTATAAGCGAACATACATTTGCCTCTGCCCGTAAAGCTTAGCCAGCCGGTGCAATCCATTTCGAACTTTACCCAGGCCCAGGTATAACCCTCGTTCACATGATGAAACATTTTGCTTTCTGAAATTACTCATATAAACTGTGTTTTGTTAATTTGAAAATATCTTCATTCTATGTTTACCCGGTGCGATGGCTTGGACAATGAATATACTTTGCTGGGATAAATTTTGATCACGTCAGAAACATGACCAAAACTCTAACTGTAAATTTATAAACTACGGAAAATAAGAAGTTGTTATTTGTTATTGAAAACAAAATTATAGCAGGAAAGTTTTTAAAAAGAAAATATTTACCGCCTTTTTTTTATGGACACTGACACGGTTGGCTACATCACCTACAACATCCGTGATGTTAGCCCATAACACCGGGTGAACTTGGTGCCACGTCAGTGCTTCCCTTCGGTCGTGCCGGCTACACTGAACTGGACGGAAAACACAAACTATTTCCATAAAAAAAAACTATTTATATAGACGTTTCGACCGACCTATCATTCAGTGCGGTGGTACCAACCCAGGCGGGTTAAACCCTACCACCTAGTATAATTAGAAGGGAGGCATATCCCTTAGTCGCCTTTTACGACATACACGGGGTGAGATGCAGTGGGGCTATTCTTTTAAAGTACCGGCCCCACACGGTTTTAACAGTGAGGCAATAATTGGCAGTATATGCTGTTGTCGTTTCTACTAACTAGCGATACAAGATACAAGAACAACATGAGTAATTTTGACTACCAGATTTTAAATAGTAGCTTGTCTTCTCATTTTCCAATAACTACAGATAATAGAGTTATTGCAATCTTTGGTTATTCATTCATTACTGTTATAATTGTCGGTGTTTACCTTGCTAAGCTGCTTAAATAGTTTACCCTAAATTATATAAAATGCGAAGAGAATGCATGAATTAATTTGTCTTAACAAGGGGAAAATGTGCCCGTGCGTTCGCGCGTGCATAACGATATCAATCATCATCATCAATCATCATCATCAATACTAATAATAAATCTGTAAGGGATGGTCATGGAGTATGTTACTTTGTTTTATGAGATACTGAGTCTGTAGACTCTATGTATGATACTAAAACTAACATCCGAATTCGATAAAACTTAGTACAAGCACATTTGATTACGCGGGAAACAGGATAGGCTAAATAAAATTGAGTTCCGGTTACGCTAAGATTTGGCTCTCATACAAACCGAAATGTTCCGCCCGCCGAAATAAAGGTAGGTAGCGTACTACTTCCTTTCTTCTTTTTAAATACGAATTTCACGCGAGCGAAGCCGCGGGAAAAAGCTTGTAATCAATAAAAACGTTGTAGATTACTAAGGGATTACACCACGATTAAGCATTTTTATTTTATTGACCCCTAATAATTATTGATAAGCTGTTTCCTTTCTGCGATAAAGAAATAATATGTAAAATTTCGGTATAAAAAGCCTGAAAATGGAAATAAAATCATAGTTCAGAAAGAGCATTCAAAGAAACTAGGTGAGTAAATAATATATTAGTTCTAAGAAATGAAAACGTTAATTTCAAAGATCTCATTCAATAAAAGTGCAAGAGAAGAGTTGTACATACTACCAATAATGAAGCTCATCTATCTATACATATAATAAAATCGTAGAGGTAAGAAAGTCTGTACATTGAATGTATTCGGAAAAAAACTAACCAGGGTGGCTTAAAATGAGATACCGAACATGTTAGAATAGTTTTTAAAATTTTTGTTTGTTTGTTTGTTTGTTTGTTTGTTTGTCTGTACGCGCATCACGCAAAAACCACTGAACGGAATTAGACGAATCTTTGTATAGTGGCAGTTTATATGCCGGGTTAACATAATACGTAAAAAAAAATAACAAAAATAAAAAAAAATTAACAATTATAAACATTATTGCGCGTTTAAAATCACGTAGTCCAAAGTATATAATTATATCTTGAGAACTGGCAGCAAATACAATTTGAATAAAATATTCATTCGAAATTTAAAAATAAGTAGATACAACGAAAATGACAGTTCTTCTTTTTTTTTATAACTTGAACACAATAGTCTATACATATCTATTCTTTCTATACATATCATAAAATCGTAAATGCAAACATGTCTATTTGTACGCGCATCTCGCAAAAACCACTGAACGGAATTTGACGAAACTTTTTATAGTGACAGTGTATATCCCGGATGAACATAATAATAAAATTAAAAAATATAATAAAAATCACGTAATCCAAAGTAAAGGTAAAAAACTATTTTAAATGTCATGTTGACAACGGAGAACTGTCATCTCGACGTGAGCTGGCCGGTGACAAATTGTTTGATAAATAAAAATAATAATTGAAAGTCGAAGTTATGTCGCTGTCATTGGTGCAATAAAATTTGTATATCTGTTGCCCGCGGCTTCGCTCGCGTGAAATTCGTATTTAAAAAAAGAAAGTAAGTAACTAAAGGCGGGCCCGAAGGCGGATCTGCGCTCACGTAAACGATAATCTTTCTCGATGAAAGTAACTAAGGGCGAGGCGGAAGGCGGAGCTGAGTTCAGGAAGAAGAAAAAGATTCTTGAAGAAAGTAAGTAACTAAGGCGAGGCCGAAGGCCGAGCTACGTTCGGATAATTGAAAAACCATCTCGAAGAAAGCAAGTAACTAAGGGCGAGGCCGAAGGCCGAGCTGCGTTCAGGAAGAAGCTAAACCATCTTGAAGAAAGTAAGCAACTAAGGCGAGGCCGAAGGCCGAGCTACGTTCTGACAAATGATAAACCATCTCGAAGAAAGCAAGTAACTAAGGGCGAGGCCGAAGGCCGAGCTGCGTTCAGGAAGAAGCTAAACCATCTCGAATAAAGTTAATTAATATTAAGATTGAGTTAATTTAATTTAAATTTTGTTATAAAGTCCACGCTTCTAACGGCAAATATACCGTGCATCCTAGAACCTCGCGGTTATTCCCGGCTGGATGGCAAGAGGCCCGATGCTATCACCTTAGTGCCATGGACTAAGGGTAGTTCTTTGATGTGGGACGCCACTTTTGTTCTCACATTGGCTCCAAGTCACGTTAGGACATCTTCAAGAGCGGCTGGTGCGGCCGAGGGTGGGGCGGAGAGCCTCAAACGCAGCAAATATAGAAATATAATTCAAGATTTCGAATTTGTTGCGTTTGCGGTTGAAACCCTCGGTCCGTGGAGCAGTGAAGCCAAAAGAGGCTTGAGCTGGTTGACGCAACTGGTGTCCCGCCATCAAGGGCTTATGTACTTCATTCAAAGGGTAAGCCTTGCCATCCAGCGGGGTAATGCCGCAAGTGATCTAAGAACATTTGAAAATGCACGTTTTGATAGTTATTTTAATGTTTGTTAGGTAGGTTTAATTCTTCAGTTATTAGTATTACTTTTTTATTTATATGAAATAAATAGATTGAGTAAACGATATTATATTCTATCGAATAAAGGAAGTCTTTAAGGGCGAGGCCCGAAGGCGGAAGAGGGTTTTTGGTTTACCTGAACACAGCTCGGCCTTCGGCCTCGCACTTAGTTCCTTCCTTTCTTCCAGAAGGTTTATCGTCTTCCTGAACGCAGCTCGGCCTTCGGCCTCGCCCTTACTTACTTCCTCTATTTGAGAAAGGTTTATTGTTTACCTGAAAGCAGCTCGGCCGTCGGCCTCGCCCTTAGTTACTTACATTCTTCTTTCGAATACGAATTTCACGCGAGCGGAGCCGCGGGCTCAGCTAGTTAAACAATAAGTATACGAAGAATATCTGCAACCAGGGAAGTCTCCATTATGGCACCTACCTTCTCGGAGGTGATATTGGCTGGTCGGAGCATGTGACCTCCCCGACTGAGCCACCCATACCGGATTACATTTAAAAAACCTTTGTTAGTGTGTTTGTGTACAATAAAGCATTTATATTCTATTCTATTCTATTCTATTAGGTATTATAATAATTTCCTATCAAATTAAAATTACCAAATCGACAATTAAAATCTAAATCAAAGAGTACTCTCCAACTCTCCAAGAAATAATAACAAACTTAAAATAAAATAATAATAATTAATAAATAAATAATAAACACGCGTTAGAACTTTAGAAGTTATACTTATTTGACTCTGGCAGCGCACTGAACCTAAATACAAATAATTTGTTTGCGGCAACGACATGACGTTTTTTGTGAGGTTACTCCGCGGAAGCCGCGGGCAACGGTTATGTTTCATATAATGTAAATACATTGAATTGTTCTGAATAGCAATTATTAAAACTGTTTTTTTTCCAACAGCAACCATGAAGACCTTCATCGCCCTCCTCGCCCTCGTGGCCGTGGCCGCCGCCAACCCCGCGGGTCCGCTCGTGCAGCTCTACGTCAACATCAACGCTCCCGGCAGCGCGTCCGACCCCATCTCCATAAGCCCCGCCCCCGTTCCCGCCCCCGTTCCCGTTCCCGCCCCTGTGGTCGTGCCCGGTGACATCGTCTCCGTCATGCCCGTCGTTGACCCCGTCAATGTGGTCGATGTGATGCCCGTCCTGCCCGGAGTAATAATCCCAGTGATGCCCGGCGTGAACCCGGTTCCGGCGCCGGCCCCGATCGAGCTGCCGGCCCCCGTGCTGCCCGGCGTCGCGCTGCCCGCGCCCATCGAGCTACCCACCCCCGTGCTGCCCGTCGTCGTCCAGCCAGAGGTCGCCATCAACCTTCCCGAAATCCTCAACTAACTTATTTACTGCTCATTTTCGATAAGACATTCCATCTTGTCAAACTGCCTCTCTTAGGTATTTGAAAATTCACGAATTCCTTGCGCCGCAGTCCACCAGCGTCGCTTCCGGCGTGCTGAGGAAGCATAAACCGATATTTGGTTCTTTGTTAACGCGTCTTCATTAACACCTTGGTACTAACAATTTCTTTTTAGAAATAAATTTGCTTCAATTTCCGAACTATAATCTGTATCTTTGTGTTTTCATTAGGGTAATACGACTTTACCCGAATGACCCATTGTCCATTCCCATTATAGCAGCACGGTTCACAGTCGTCGCAGACCGCGCGCACGAGTCGATCTCTGCCCATATTGCTCAATCAGTTGGCGTTCTCTTAATGATAATTAAAGCGATTGAGCTGGTAATGGGCGCGCGCGGTAGGTAAGCCTGCGCGCCGCGCGTAGGCGCGGAGCGTTGGGAGCTCGCGATAATGGCGGGAAGGTCACGCTATCTCTCGAAGAGTGCACGCACTGACCTTGCTCCCGATCACCGAAGCGGCCTTGCTTCAAACTCGCCACCAGTTGTGAGACCTGCCGCCGCGGCCGTATAGTCAGCGCCTGTAGCAGCCAGCAGGTCTGGCACGGTGCGGTGCTAGCACACCTCACACCTCCAATATCTCTACCTACACAAACTCACGAATACGGTATTACTGGTATTAATAAATACATTCGTATTATCACGCTGTACACCGTCAATCCGGGTAAGCAGAGTAATCGGTGTCGTGAATAGAATAGAATCACTTTATTGCACACAATTTACAGAAAAAATAACATACGAGAAAATGTAAGACAAGACACAAGTACTAAGACCGGTGGTGATGGAATGTAGCAGTCATCTTTGGGAGGGTTCCCCTGAGTACCTTCTTTCAGCCTTGGATTCTATTCAGCGACGAGCCATTCGCCTCATTGGTGACTGTGTACTCACAAAGGACCTTCAACTCTAAAGCACAGACGTATCGTTGGGTCATTGAGCCTGTTTTATCGGTACTACTATGGCCGCTGCTCTGACGAACTTGCTTCCCTTATCCCTCTTCCTTCTGTTCGCCTTCGCCAAACCCGCCATACTCTCGCGGAACACCCCTTTGTAGTCGACAGAAGAGTTCTTCGAACTGCACGATTCTCTAAATCGTTCTTGTGCCGCACTTCAAAGGTGTGGAACGGGATCCCAGGAAATATCTTTCCCCACTCCTACAATCCACGGATCTTCAAATCGCGGTTTAATAGCCTTACCCCAGCGACATTAGTCCACCTTCAAGCCGGACTGGCAGCTCCTCGGCGGTACGTGTCACCACAAGTGATCTCTCCCTGTCAACATTTGGGTGGTGAGAAGCGAAATTATAAGGAGAGAAGTATGAAGCAAGAAGAATAGGGCACATGAAACGGAGGAGGAAAATATATGTTATATATGTACAGGGTATTTCAGGATAGGCTTGAGAAACTTCAGGCATGGAAAGTACTCATTATTAGAAGAAAAAAATCCTTATCACTCAAACCAAATCGAAATTCCGTATTGTTTTTTTCATACAAAAATTGGAAATTGGAATAAAAACTCGATGGACAGTGAGTTTGGGGGGAATTGGCAAGAGTGCTGTTTAGGTCTAGGCAGTGCAATGACCTAGTCTAGTCCCCTTTTTCTTTTGATGTCATTCAAATTTAAGTGTTTGGAATTGAACTGCATGTAGGTAAATTCCAGTAAGTTAATCGTTTTATTTTTATTTAATAAAGTTGGACGGTAACTGTCCACCAAATGTCGATTAAACGATTTTCACCAAAAGTACTATAAAATGACCGAATCTGGGAAAACGTGTCAGAGTTTTTTGTCTTCAAATATGGACCCCTTTCGAGCCCTGAAGTTACGAAACCCTACCCTGAAACAACCTGTATATAAGGTCTTTCATTAGTAGGTAACGTAACGATACGCTAAGGGGTGATTTAATACGTGAAGAGCGCGTATTTCACCTTAATAAGTTTGTTTTTTACATCGTAAAAAAAATTGGTATAGGAACGTGATCAGTATCTGATACACATACACCCCTTAGCGTATCGTTACCTACTATTGAAATACCTTACAATAATTTAAGTACTTACATACTTACATTATAATCATATTTCTTCATCCAATCCTTTTTGGAGTCTCCGGCATCGTAGTGCCGGCTGTCCGATTAATTCCCGCCCAGGTGTGATCTCAGTGGCAAGTTTAACTACTTCAACCTTACCTAACAAATTATTGCAAGTTGAAATTACGTCTCTTTAAAGCTTGAAATAAAAGTTAAATTACAAATTTAAAAAACACCCCACACATCAAAATCCTCAAAAAGTTGAAAATTATTTCCGCTTAGACGTCGGGGGATCGCTAAGTACAAAAAAAAACTCGGTCCCCCGCCTTTAATTAACTAAGCGGAAATTATTTGTTTTTACTTTTTGAGGGGTTTTGATGTATCAGGGTTTTTAAAAAAAATTTATTTAATGATGTCACATGATGCAGTTGAAAAAAATATAGTTTTTTTTAATTTTCTATTTTATCCCCCAAAATAGATATTCGTTATTTTACGCTATACGTACGTGACTGGATCAAACTCAATATACCTACGTACAAAATTTCAACTTTTATTGTCCAGGAGATTCGGAGAAAATAAGCTGTGATAGACGGACAGACAGACAGATACAAGAGTGATCCTATAAGGGTTCAGTCAAAAGTCATCTAAAAATGGTCCCGACTTCTGCCTACAATGTATCGATACTTGATTGGTACGGACAATGTTACGCGTAACAATGTACAATTCGTGGGTCGCCAGCCGAAGTTCACTAAATACATTTTTTTCGAAAATTACTTTTTTAAGCTGGCAACTTTGTTTTTTTTCTCTATCCAGGAAAAAATCACTAAAAATCCTATCTTCACGATTTCCATCTGAAATGAAGATTAATAGTTTCACTAAATTCATTATTCGAAGTAAAGATGCCAGCGAAAATTCACTATAACTTATAGTGAACTTTTGCAGGTGCAATTTTTGCTAAATGCGAAAACAGTTCAAAAATCACTAAAATTAACTACGAAAACTAACTTTTCTTGTTTTTCTTCCATGTGTCCTGCATTTTGTAAATTAATAATAATATATTATATTGTGCCACTATGTGCCAAAAAAAATAACTCTTTATCTGTTAAGGTTTTTCTGTAATAAAAATAATAAAGTATTAAAAAACTTTAAATGCATTTATTTCATGATTATGATTTTTGCATTTAGTGAACTTCGGCAGGCGACCCACGAATTGAAAGTCCCAAGCATTTTTGTTACATGTAGCATGTTTACTACATGCAGCTCCCAAAGGTCCCCTAGAATAAAATACCTTATGGCGTTAAAGTCGCCTTTCGTACCAACTTTTTTGTTAAATGAATGTGTAGGTACCTACAATAAAGACGTAGGTATCACATTTATATGAAAACATATCACCTGAAATAATTTTAACTGTGAAATAACTCAGCAGCGCGAGTCGAAAAACGAATATGTTTGGCGTGTCGTCGTGAAATCGTTGCTCGCGCGCCGCCACCGTCGTCGTCGTCGTCGCGTCGCGTCGTACTTAGCTGCGCGGCGCGCGCGCGGCGACCCCCACCCTCAGGCGTGAAAGCTTGTGCGGGCGTAAGTGTGCCATGCGGGTCGACGAACCCCGGGGCCTAGACCCACTTACGACAATTGGGGCACAATCAGCGACAGTAGAGCGGGCTCGGGCGCGGGCACGGGCGATGACCCCGCTCGGTGAAATGCCTATCTCTCTCCACACACTCTTTCCCTCGATGCGACGACGACGCGCGGCGGAGGCGGCAGCGGCGGCGAAGGTGCGATTACCGCAATGACGGCAGCTTTCCCGCGGCTGCTGCATCCCGTACAAATTTCCCCAGAGCGGCTCCAAACGTTTCGGCCGAGGAGTGCTAAATACAAATATTCAAGGAAGTCGCCGCATTCACCGAGTAATAATTTTTATACCAGCGCAGAAACTATTCAATTCTCAGAGGAAAAGTGATTCTGAAGTTTAAAAGCAGTCTCATCTCGTGTATCTGAAGATCGGGTTGAAAAAGCGTTTGAGTCCCTGATTTGCTGTAGGCGTCTGAATATTTTCATCTAAGCCATTTTCCTGGAATAAATTAGATATCTATTTAAAGAATGTTACGAATGAAGTACATTACATTACATATAATTCAACAAAGGCTCGATTATGAGATTTTTTCCCATACATTACGTTCAAGTATGTAGGTAAATATTTGTGCGGGGGAAAAGATGCAGCTGCTCTAAGCGGACCAGTTTGTACTAAATACTGATTGACATACAAATATTTACTTGGGCACGTTACTTGCACGCAACGACAAAATAAAAAAAGCTCATATAATCGAGCCTCTGGTCTCCATATAAGAACATATCGCAGAGATATCGCGAAAACATAGTAACAATTCATTTTCAAGCCTAGCACCCCAGTTATCGTTCTAGCTGGCACAATCGAACGGGTGCACCTGCTCTCTCGGGGCAAAGTCTACTCGAGGCGCTGAAATCACAGTCAGTGCCATGTTCGAATGCGTGACAGGAATGAACCGCGTGCTGTCGCGAGCTCATGAGAGGTGATGAATGATCCAGTTCCTGGTAGCTGGGGCGGGGCGGGGCGGCTCTCTCGATTCGCTGACATTCACGTGGTTCTCTACAAAGTTGCAGTGAACCGGTAGGCAGCAATTCTCAAGAATAATAGAGTGATCCATTAACTATTTAGTATGCAAACCTGACGGACACAATTTATATTTAGAAATATGTTTAAAAGTGCCCTTTTTAAACCCTCTAAAAACGGCTATTTTAAGCGGTTTTTTTTATTTCCTCAAAAAATCTCAAACTTTTTTTTACCATCTTGTAGCCCTCGTTGATACACGTCTCATATATCAAATATTCATGTAGCCTTAAAACTCACGACACCAGGGCGAATTCGTACTCTCGCTGGAAATCGGGTACATACTGAAGCGATCGAAAAGACATTTTCAATGTCAAAAGCAAATAATCTTTCTCTATTACAATATTGCCTTCAGTGTTTTAAAATATGTAGTAGTGCACTGCAGTTGTATCTAAAATAAATCGAATTCGGAGCGATGCACAGTTTACAGCAGATTTGTTGCTCGAACTAAATACTGGTGGCCGAAAATAAATACGAAAAAATAGGTATTATTAATTCATTGCTGACGAGGTTGAAGAAACATTACTCTATCCAAGACTCTATTTATATGTATACATTGAAGCAGTTCAGATATCGGCTATCAATATGGTTTAGGTACGAACGAGTACGGGCTTCAGTTAGGTATCGTACGAGCGCTGAATTCTCAGTAAATGATTTTACTTTTAATTTTGCAGCGAGTGTGCAACGGACGGACGGCGTTAATGAATTTGAACGGAGCACTGGAGAGCGGTGCGAGCGAGACAACCGAGCGAGAAGAAAGTAAAAATGAGTGCATCGAGCGTAAAAAACCCGGCCAAGTGCGAGTCGGAATCGCGCACCAGAGGGTTCTATGTACAACCTCGTAATTGTTCGGTTTTTAATCATGTCTTACTTTGGAGTTTGTAGATACTATAATCACACGAAGTTCGAAACTTGTAGGAGATAAAATATAAGTGCAAAAAAAAAACGAAAAAAAAGCACCTTTCTTGTATGAGGACACCTCTTAATTTTTTACTTTTTATATAATTTCTTGTTGGGATACCCGCCATAATAACAAATATTGTGTGAAAATTTGAACCGGCTACTTATTACGGTTCAAAAGATACAGCCCTTTAAACATAGCACGGACGGACGGACGGACGGACGGACAGACGGCGTAGGTTTAGTTGTATGGTCCCGTACGGATACAGAACTAGATAAGCGCGAGCGCAGAGAAATGCACACGATATGTAAGAAAGTTTACGAGAAAAAGTGATGACGAACTGGAAATGGATGTGATATTGGGAGCGCCACCGCGCCTCCGCGCGCCGTCGCGTCCCGCCCCGCCCCCCCCCCCCCCATGCCGTGGCATTGTTTCCGCTGCATTTTCTCGATGCAACATCTGTCGCACGTCGGCAGTTTTTACCGAGTGGGTTTTTCACTTTCTTCCTGTGTGCACTTTCTAGACTTTATGGTAAATCACCGTTGCGCTTTCTAACGTTTCACTAGCGCGAGTTTTTATTACACGGCTGCGTGAAAACGAGATGATTTTGTAATGGCCGCGCTTTAGGACGCAACTGAACGAGTACGTGCTTTATTTTCATTTAGAAATTGCATTATCGCTAACCGAATGTTCGCACGAGTGTGCGAACACTGTGTTTTATGAGAACATTCGAACATTCGAAGACTTTTGTTCAATCACCTCTAGCTAGTTTGAACAGAATATTTCACAGTTAAAAAAACTGTTAAGTGCAAAAAACTGTTAAGTGCGGGGCAACTTTGTGCTGTATATGCGAGAAAACTCGTCGCGAAATCCGGCTGACCACCGTCGCCTTCCAGTACCCGGGCTGGAAGGCGTGACACCTGTTACCGAAGATCACTTTGCCACAAAAACTTCAACTCCAAAAATACTAACCCAACAACTCCTACACAAAAGCTTCTTCATAAATAGACCCAGAAGCAACTCTTTTGGGAGCTGTCAAATAGAAAATATAACTCACCGGGACACGGTCTACCTCCCGACCAAAACCAACCAGCCTAAGTCAAACCCAGAGTGGCAAAAAGTACCGACTTTACGCGCAAACAAAAGAAGAAGACTTACCAACTCCCCTCCCACGGAAGAGACCCCACTTAGCAACAGATTCTCAGGGCTTCCGATAAACACAGAAGAAGATAATGACAATGCCAAACCGAAAAGAGAAAGTAAACCTCCTCCTCTTGTATTGTACGGAATTGAAGATGTCAATAAACTGACTGAAACACTACAAGCAGTCCTGGAAAGGTCAGACTACAACTACCGGATTGTTACTAAAAACCAATTGCGAGTGAGTTGCAATTCGGTCGAATCGTACAAGAAATTAATGACGCTTGTTCGGGAAAAAGGACTCATTGGTCATACTTTTACACGAAAGGAAGAAAAATGCCCACGGATAGTTATAAAGAATCTTCATCCGACTACTCCCCACGAAGCAATAAAAGAGGCGATCGAAGAGACCGGTAACACTATAAAAGGAGAAATAATTAACGCCCGAGTAGGACCAGACAGAAAACCCTCGTCTACGTTCTTTGTAAACCTCGAACCGAGCGTGAATAATAAATCCGTCAAAAGTATCCGCTACATATACAACACGGCAATCACAATTGAAGATCCAAAAAAGCGTAAGACGATAGTCCAGTGCACCAGGTGCCAACAATATGGTCACACTAAAAATAATTGTCTGAGACCTTTCCGCTGCGTCAAGTGCGCCCAGGCTCACAATACAATAGACTGTCCTAAGAAAGACCGAAGCACCCCGGCAACGTGTGCCTTATGCCTGGGCAGCCATCCCGCTAACTACAAAGGATGTGAGGTCTACAAAGAAATTTTAGACAGAAAAATCAATAAAAAACAAAAACTCATCCCTCAACCAAAGACAGCTCCTGAAAAAAGTGAAGCCAAGGACAAGCGCGGCAACGAACGACAATACAACCGAGGAGATAAAGTTTACTCAAACAAAACCTACTCTGAGGTACTTAGATCAAACACACAACAGAGCAGTGTTGATCCAACACAGGTCATGCTAGACCTATTTACAAAACAGTCTGAAAAACTAGATATATTACTCCAACAGATAAGCACTCTCATAAGCCTTATAGTTAAAATAGTTGACAAGCTGGCACCGTGACTTCCCTACGTATAGCTACGTGGAATATAAATGGCTTGGCTCCAAACCAAGCAGAAGTGGCAACGCTAATTAACATCCATAAACTAGACATAGTTCTAATCTCAGAATCCCACTGCAACCATAAAACCGATATACGGATTAAAGGGTTTGACGTCTACAAAACTAACCATCCTGATGGAACGGCTCACGGAGGCACAGCAGTCATAGTTAAAAAAACCATAAAACACCATTCGCTACCAAACTTTAATACCGAGCACATCCAAGCAACTACAATAGCAGTGGAAGACAAGTTGGGATACTTTAACATATCATCTGTCTATTGCCCACCCAAGCACAAAATAGATGAGGCAAAGTTCACAGAGTACTTCACAACTCTTGGAGGTCGGTTCGTGGCTGGTGGAGACTGGAACTCCAAACACACTCACTGGGGCTCTAGACTCGTGACAACAAGAGGCAGAGAACTGAACAAGAGCATGGAAAACAACAATATACTGGCCTTGTCTACTGGAGAACCGACATACTGGCCCACAGATGCAAACAAAATTCCTGATTTACTTGATTTCTTTATAGTCAAAGGTATGTCACGGCACTACTTTCAAACGGAGTCCTGCTTGGATAGCAGCTCTGATCATACACCGGTCCTCTTGACAGCAAGTACCACCATTATAAACATTGAAAAGAAAGAAAGACTCTATAATCATCGGACAGATTGGAACACATTTAGTGCCTATCTCCAAGACAGTGTAAACCTCCGAATGCCCCTTAAAACAGATGAAGACATTGATAACGCAACCAGATATATTACCACCCTGATCCAAGAAGCATGCTGGAGAAGCACGCCCCCAGCCCGTGCTCCGAAATCAGCTATCCAAAACATGTGTCTGGCAGTCCGGGAGAAAATTGCTGAAAAAAGAAGACTTCGCAGAGTATGGCACAACAGTAGACACCGACTAGATAAAACTGCCTTCAACAAATCTTGTGCCGAATTGAAGGCGATGATTAAAGAAGTTAACGACAAAACACTACAATCCCAGTTAGAATCACTCTCTGCGACGCCAGCCACTAACTACTCCTTATGGAAGATCACCAAATCTCTCAACCAGCCCCAAACCATGAAGCCTCCGCTGAAGCAGAATGACGATAAGTGGGCTAGAACTAGTCAAGAGAAGGCAAATCTGTTTGGCCAACACCTGGAAAGAGTCTTCAAACCGAACGAACCGGCACCAGATGCAGACGAAGGGGACATAGACTCTCTCCTAAATCAAGACTTCCAACTGGACCTCCCACTGAAACTTGTAACCCCTCAAGAAATTAAGAGACTCATCTTCAAGCTGGAGGACAAGAAGGCACCAGGGTTCGATCTGATCACTGCTAAGGTGTTGAAGAACCTGCCAAGAAAAGCTCTGACCTTCTTGACGACCCTGTACAATGCGATGCTTAGAGTATCCTACTTCCCAGCTCTTTGGAAGGTGTCACAAATAATAATGGTACACAAGCCGGGAAAACCTGAAAATCTAGTGACCTCATACCGACCAATTAGTCTGCTGCCAATTCTCTCCAAATTGTTCGAAAGGGTCTTGCTGATTCGCCTCAACCCAATACTGACTGCCCAACAGATTATCCCAGATCACCAGTTTGGATTTAGACAGCAGCATTCCACAATAGAACAGGTCCACAGAGTCTGCAATAAGATAAGGAAATCTTTGGAGGAAAAACAGTACTGCGCTGCTGCCTTCCTTGACATCCAACAGGCCTTTGACAGAGTATGGCACAAGGGTCTACTCTACAAGATAAAGTTGTTCCTCCCACACTCCTTTTTCTCCATCTTGGAATCCTACCTGATGGAGAGATTGTTCCAGGTCAAGGAAGGAGACTGCACCTCGCCATTTCATGTCATTGAAGCCGGCGTCCCACAGGGCTCGGTTCTAGGACCAGTGCTTTACACTCTATTCACGGCGGACTTGCCAAGCACCTCAGAGGCCACTATGGCTACCTTTGCAGACGACACGGCAATCCTTGCCAGTAGCCCAGATCGCACAATAGCCTCTCAGGAGCTGCAGTTATGCCTAAAAGCAGTCCACGAATGGCTCCAGAAATGGAGAATTGCAGCCAGTGCTACAAAGTCGGTGCAGATCACATTTACTCTGAGGCAAGGGAACTGCCCCCCAGTAAAGCTGGGCGAACACGAGCTGCCCCACGAAGATAGTGTTAAATACCTAGGCATACACCTCGATAGAAAGCTAATATGGAAAAACACATAAAAGCCAAAAGAGACGAAGCAAACATACGATATAGAAATCTCTATTGGCTGATTGGCAGAAATTCCAAACTTTCGCTGGAAAACAAAATGCTAGTGTATAAAATTGTAATAAAACCTATCTGGACCTATGGACTTCAGCTGTGGGGCAGTGCCAGCACATCCAATGTGGGCATTATCCAGCGGCTTCAAAATGGGATTCTTAAAAGCCTAGCCAACGCACCGTGGTTCATAACCACCACGGAAATACACCAGCTTCTCGGAATATCGACAGTCTACGAAGAAATAGCTTCTGTCACCAAAGCCTATAAACAAAGGCTCATAAAACACCCCAACCAGCTGGCAGGACAGCTTACTACACTCCCGTATGAGAAAAGGCTCAAGAGACAAGACATCCTGGAGTTGTGACATGAAGTTCAACAACCCAGCTATATAATCGAGGCATCTTCGATGGAGGGTGCACTCACCAAGCCTTAACCATCTCACACATCTGCTTATAGTCTAGAGACTGATCGCAGATAGTCAAAATATAAAAAAAAAAAAAAAAAAGTGCGAATTAGCCTCGCACGCCGAACGTTCCGTATCTATAAATTATATCTCCATTATAGAAGTAGAGATGAGAAAATACTTACCAAACCAACTTTTATGTTTAACCACCGACGAAAAAAGAGGGGTGTTATAAGTTTGACGTGTGTGTGTGAGGGTGTGTGTGCATGTGTATATGTGTGGACGGGTTTGTCTGTCTGTGGCATCGTAGCTCCCAAACGGATTCGTAGCTCCAAATCGGTCCGGAAACGGACCGATTTGGATGCAGTTTTTTTATTAGAAAGCTGGTTAAATGGGGTTGGTTGTTAGCTATGTTTGTAATCAAGTAAGTCAAGGCATGCATGCAGTATAAAGACATTTCCTACGGCAGGAGTTCTGTATACCTATCTATCTAAAAACTATATAACAATATTTCTTTCGCTATAGTTTTCCTATAATTTTGACTAGTCTAGGTAAATATGCCAGATTTGAAAAAATAAAATAACTATCAAAATTTTAGAAAGAATTTCTGAGGGGTACATAGGGGGACATAAATATATTTTTTGCGTATTTTTATTTAATGTCCATTAAAACATTTATCAAGGAAACTATTTCTGGTATTCTCAAAGTAAGCTGTTTTTTCAACAATATGCCACATATCTAAATAAATGTTCTTGTTTCATTTTCCGTTCTTATTTTTTTTTTTGAGAATAACTCGCATAAATAATTTTAAATTCTGAAAATTTTCGCAAAAAGACCATATCTCTATTCAGAATTTAAAATTATCATTATTTCTGGTTTAGAAGTTAAGGCGCTGTGACAGGACGACAGACGGACGGGCAGAAATACAACGGAGTCACCACTTTCCTTGGGGTGTGGAACTCTAAAAATTAGCGACATTTTAGACTATGAATTTATAACTTCGATCAATGTGTTACATCTCCATATTTATTCATATACTGAGATCTTGTCCTATACATTACTAGACGTCGTGGTCGATGTTGTGCTGTAATTCAAGAGTACTTGCAGCACCACACCGATTACTCTGATTATCGGGATAAACATTTATAAATATTTTTATGTTATCAAATTAAATTCCATAATAATTTGCAACCAGCTGCTTGGAAATGCATGCGACTGTGTCGAGGTACTGAGTAGGCCTCTACCGCCCGACCTTGTTTTCGATCTTTGAGATGGTTTTTTTTTATTATATGAGAAACAGGGCTTCGTCTGCGTTGTTTGTTTAGGTGGCTCTGGCTACTGCCGGCGCGGTCCACCCGCAAAGTGCATAGAGAGCCGGCGCGGCGTCGATGCTGCGATTCGTGTCGGCGCAGCAGTGACAAGAGAGAAACCCGGTCGGAAGTGGCACACGGAACGCCCACGGCCCGAGTCGCAGATAGTTCAACAACAATAAAGCATAAAGCCAGTCTATGTAGGCCATCGGACCACTATCTCCACACCGCGCCGGGGATATTCGAGCCCGTGCCATGCAAATCGCACTCTAGAACTTTCTTCCGCAGCACCGCGCCACCTCCGCTCCGCGCCGCCGCGCCGCCGCCGCACCGCAGCCGAGTTCGCGTAGTTTCCGCAAGCGACCATTGTATCGATTTCTCCAGCGGATCTCCTCTAGACTTTTGTGAAATTTCGAGCGGTAAGTAACTGCTGCTGCGACGCCGGCGCCGACGAGTTTTCCATCCCCGTGAGAACGCATGCGCGAGAAAACGATTTTCACGATCCGCGCGCAGCTGCGCGCACCGAGGAGGCGCGGGTAGCCGCTGCGCTGTGCGATCTCTTCATCTCCGCCTCCGCCGCGCTCTCGCTACCTACATACGAGTATGTTTACTCTACGCACGGTCCGAACTCAGTGCGATGCAATGCGATGGCGCATTCTCGCCCAAATTCGCATAAGTTTGTTCGAAATATTGTTTATGAGATTGAATTTATTATTGATACAATGTATTGAATATTGATCTACACAAGAAAAGAAAACACAGGTTTATTTAAAAAAACATAAAAACAGGTCAAGAGCGAGTCAGGCTCGCACAATTATGGTTCCGTACTAAAACAAAACTAAAAAATTTTCCCGCACATATTAAATTATTTTTATACATTTATTTCTACATTTCTTTTTATATAAATTTTACATTATTTTTTAAATTAAAACCTAAAATTAATATAAAAACAAACGGAGTTTCCACCACCGGCGGCGGCGGGGCGAGCCCAGGCTACCGATGGTCGGGCCCCAAAGAGAGAAACCTATTATTATTATGTCCTTTATTTCACATTTTTACATAAATTTTAATTTATATTAATTTTACATCCTTATATTATACCTACTATAAGTTATAAAAATACATAAAATTAATACAAAATAAAATAAAATAAAAACGGTAATATCGCCGGCAGCGGGATACAAGTCTCCAAGCGCGCCGGCGGCGGCGGGTGCAGGCCGTGGTTTTTTATGGAAACTGACACGGTTGGCTACATCAATCACCTACAAAATCCGTGATCAACCCATAACACCAGGTGAACTAGGTGCCATGTCTTGGGTAGGGGCTTCCCTTCATTTCATACATTATGGAAAAAACCTGCAGCTTTCCTGTAATATATGGCTTAATATTTACTAACCCTATTAAAACCTAAATTTTAGATTCAGAAACCTAGCTATATTATTATGACCACGTTCCCTGTCCGCTGAACCACATATGGCTCAGGACAGGAAACGTGCGCTTGGACAGTGGTACGTTCCTGACACATACAAATTCTATAGGGAATAATTTCACTGAGCATGCTGAGCACACTGTACTGTTTTTGCATGGGACGTGCTGGGACGATCATAAGGTATAGAAAAACACTGGGACGTACGAACAAATATTTGAAAAAAATAGAGTATTTTGCAAAAAGTATGTTGGACTTGTCGGGCCATTTTTCTTTTATTGACCCTATTTTATTAAACCTCGACAAAAAAAGAGGGGGTTAACCCCGACGAAAAAAGAGGGGTTTTATAAGTTTAACGTGTGTATATGTGTGTATGGGTGTGTCTGTCTGTGGCATCGTAGCTCCCAAACGGATGGACCGATTTGGATGAGGTTTTTTTAATTAGAAATCTGGTTTAATCGGGATGGTTGTTAGCTATGTTTGTAATCAAGTACTTAATTAAGTAATAAAAAAATTAATTATCTTAAAAAGTGGACCGATTTACATTAGGTTTTTTAAAAAGCATGAAACAAAAGTTAAATTACAAAATTAAAAAACCTCCGACGGTCCCCCGACTCCTTCAAGTAAGTAAACGGATTTTTTTTTATTTTTTAAGGGTCGGAGTTTTGAATTTTTGTAATTTAACGTTTGCAAAATCGATTTTTATCCAGGTTTGACGAGCTATTATGTGCGCGTCATAAATATATAATATTATATATAATATAATATATATATAATATATATATAATATATAATATATATAATAAATATAAAATCATAAATATGCTAAATTTCAAGTTTCTACGTTATTGTTTTCGAGAAAAACCTCTGTGACAGACGGACGGACACCAGAGTGATCCTATAATGGTTCCGATTTTAATTTTTATATGGTACGGAACCATAAAAATGTTACACACAATGTTCGCGAGAGGAAGAATTAAAGTTGTCTCACAGAAAAAAAAATACAGCCCAGTGTCCGCCGCGGGCGCCTATCCCCCACTTCCCCTTCCTCCGCTCAATCTTAGAATTTTCATATGCTCATATAAAACCAAAGAACAAAAAGTATTTCAATTTCATGTACCTACTTGTATTTTTTATTTTTTGTGGAGTGTATGCATAATATTCGCGAAATCTTCTTTGAACTTGAACCTTACCTTTATTATTGTTCGTCAGTAGATATCATCGAGCTGTGCCGCGCACACCTTTTTCTCCATGTTGGTTACGTTCACAATTTCCTCTCCATTACGGTTTTGGTCCTTCGTGCTGAATGAACGAATCGCGTGGAGTGTGAATCACGGGTTACCGTGATGCGGGGGCGGCGGCAGCGGCGACCGCGACCCGCGCAACACGAGCGCGCCGTCCGCGGCGGCGCGGCGCTGCGTTGCTGGCGCGGGCTCGCAGCTCTAACCTACTTGCGGTGCGTTGATCTCATTGTTTGTAAACAGACCGCGGCGCTGCTTCACCGCCTCCACCGCCGCCGCCACTCGCCCGCCACTCGCCCTCCCAGTTCGCAGCGCGTGTCTTGCAGCGACTTTCATCTCGAACATGTTGTACGCTCGCTACGCTTCGCTGCTACGAGCTGTACGCACGCTGTGTGTCTGACTGAATGCAGATGTAGTGGCAACGTAAACCGGCAAGTGCAAGTTGGACTCGCGCACCGAGGTTTCCGTACCACCACGTAATTGGTCGGTTTTTAGGGTTCCGGATCCATACGGAAGCCTATTACTAAGCCTATTACTAAGTCTGTCTGTCTGTCAGCCTGAGGGCTGTATCTCTTGAACCGTAATGGTGGCCCATTGAAATTTTCACAGAATATGTGTTATTAGCAGTGATCGGCGTAGGTAGTGCTGTTCCCGGGATTTGGTGACCGTTATCTTAACATGGATATTCCTTATGCTAAATACACACGTACGTGCTTACTCGTCGTTTTTACGTTCATTCGAGCAAGTACGACTCATGCTCGAACGTGTAGACCATTGTTGATACATGCTCGAACGTCCAACATCGAGTAAATGCTCGCTTCGAACAAGATTGAACACTACATAATTTTTGCTCGATGTTCGATGCGAGCCTGCGAGCATGCTTGTGCGTGTGGCCGCTACTTCGAGCAAGTCAGTCGGTCCCACGAGCGGTGGAGGATACCCGCAAGACAGCAACAAGTCGTCCATGGCTCGATACAATACGACGCACAGTGAGCATGTCAGTCGCGCATGTCGAACAAAAAACCAATGTGTGGATGCAACGTCGAACATGGCTCGCAGCAAGCTTGATCTATCATTTTGCTCGTCGAGCATCTACATACGTGTGGAGCTACCCTTAACGTAAGTTACCAAGTCCACCTTAGATTTTGTTTCTGTGAACAAATGTTGTTGATTTTCAATATCTGCGAATAAATATTGCTGTGTTTGAATATTTGTTTTGATCTTATCTTCATTATTTAATTATCTTATATTTCACAAATTATTACAATAAAAAAATGTTTGAAGTGAAAACTTCTTTTGCGGCGCTTGGCAACTTTTTTTAGATGGGTAAAAAATTTTAAACTCGCGTCAGATCTCGCGTCAGATCCGTAGCCTGATCGAAAAAGCGTAAGATTCGAAACTTCTTTAGCGGCGCTTGGCATTTTTTTAGATGGGTAAAAAATGTTAAACTCGCGTCAGATCCGTAGCCTGATCGAAAAAAATTTTGGATGAAAGTTGATTTTTCTGAGAAATAAATTTTTTGATGTAAAATAATATAATAGTTCTATAGTGTTAAATTTTTTATGTAATATAAATTGTCATGTTTGTCTCCGATAGCGCAATAAATGAATATTGTATTTTACCACATAAATGATAGTACTTTTATACTGATAAATAAAACAATTCGTGCGAAATTATACCTAACCATTCCAAAATATTCAAAAATGCACAACGTCTTCTGCCAGCACTCCCGGAGTGCACCTTAGGCTTTTTTTATGGAAACTGACACGGTTGGCTACATCACCTACAACATCCGTGATGTCAGCCAGGTGAACTAGGGGGCCCCAGATCCCGGATCATCAATCCCGGAATGCCCGAAGATGTCAATATAAACATCGTCATTCATGTACATTGACCCCAAATTGGCACTACTGGTTATTAGGCCGATCACTGGTTATTAGGACCGATATAACAACAAATAGGAAGCCGATATAACAAGAAATAGAAGCCGATATAACAACAAAGAAAAATTAACAGATCTCGTGCATTACACGACCTTCGAGGTACATTGAAAATGAACTCAAGAAAAAAAAAAAACAAGTGCCTATTACATTTATATATTTTTTATTATTTTTCAAAAACACAACCAGCTTAAAAATGTAAAATAAAATTTAGACAGAAAAAGAGATAAGCTTGACATTATGTATAACTAAAATAACAAATTAATAAATATCAAATATAAAAATATAATATAGGTTAGGTGGAAAACCTAACCTATATTCCTATGGCTTCCTTCCGGCTCTATCATCAGGACCCTGGAAATCATATATGACTAGAGTACTTGCGAAGACAAATCCAACGAGCCCAAACACGGTGGATTTATCATGTGTGGTTTAGGAGTTCCTATGGCTTCATTCCGGCTCCATCATCAGGACCCTGGACCTCATATATGTTAAGAGTACTTGCAAAGACAAATCAAATCCAACGAGCCCAAACACGATGGGTTTATCATGTGTAGTTTAGGAGTTTCTATGGCTTCCTTCCGGCTCCATCATCAGAACCCAACTAACAAACTAACAAAGTCACGCGAGGATCTGCAGGGACGTGATTTGATTTTTCACAAGTTATTTCATACATTCGGATATTCCTCCTCGCTCTCTACACTGTTGCACTTCCAAAAGTCGATTTCGCACTCAGCGAAAATGGGAAAAATTTGAGGGACCACCTACAGTACGAACCATCTACGATAGACGAGTGTTTTTTTTAAATGTAGCCCAAAGTCCGAAAATGGGAAAAATTTGAGGGACCACCTACAGTACGAACCATCTACGATAGACGAGTGTT